>BMAT01010742.1:29274-39465 GCA_019649035.1 Elysia marginata
TTTAAGGTAAACAAGAGACAATTTCCTTCCATGCACGCAAAAATTTTGTTACATTTTCCTGTAAAAGCTTTGAGGTAAAGCGATTTAGCTATGAACTTGTTCAAGGGTTCAAAACTGCATACAGTAAATAAGAAACCAGGTTAAAACTGAAACCTCTTCCAGTTCTGATAAGAAATGGCCGGGAAATTTGTGTGTGTGTGCATGTGTGTGGTATCCTGAAGATATACAATTCTTTTGACAAACTTTGATAAGTAAAATAAAACATGAAGACTAAGTATGAGAGCAAACTAAAAACACTTGTTTGGAGTTTTTAGACAAAAGAATACAAATTCAACATGCAAACCAAGACACATACTTCATTGAATTCAATAATAATAAAAATTAAAACAAATATGCAATTTACAGCTGCAGTTCATTTAAATATAGTTTTAAAAAATATCACAAAATAGCAGAAACAGAAAAAGAGGTGAGAAACTTCTTACCAAGGGCATTAAGTAGGACAGAGTAAATGAACAAACAGAACAGCTTTTCAAGGATAAACAATTAAAAACAACTTGTTCCGATTGCAAAGTAAAAAAAAACACAAATAGCATCCAGATCTTCTGCTCTTTGTCCTGCCACCCCCCCCTCTCCCAACATTACAACAGCCGATGCTTTCATGATGACATTCTCAGTCTCACCTCTTTCATCATTCATTGTTTAGACATGCACTTGACTAACCCATACTCAAATTGTTGCTTAATAAACATCTGAAGGTAATAATATTAAAGAAAAAAGTGCAGGCTTACATATATGTCATAAAAAAACATAACGAAGTCAAAGGACTTCAGCTACAGGAGGAAAGAATATGTTTACAATACAGTAAAACAGCGTAGACTTTTCTGCACAACTGCAGAACATAGCGTAGGCTTAGAAAAAGTTCATAACATTTATGCGTATTTAGTAAATAAATTTGCACGAAAAATAGCACATTCGTTAAAAAAAAACAGATAAAAACACATTTCAATATTTCAAACAGGGATTGAAGCAAAGGAAACCAAAATTAAGTAACATTGCATTGACTAAAGCAAAGGTGACTTTGTTAAAAGCAAAGCACCGGGCTACAAAAAAATTCTGTATCATACGTAGTTATTCTATTAAAGTGAAAAAAAAATTTTTTTTTTCATTTATTTGCAATCACATTTAACAATAGGAAAAAAAACCAAGCAATTCAATGGATATGAGATAAGGTTATCTTAACCAGGGATGTTTTACTGTCTGGTCACAATACACAGGGGGGAATGATGTGTGGAAAAAGTCAGGTCTCATCTTGTACTACAAGTCTTCACTCTGGCGTCCTATCCCTACACACCACACTTCACATGTTGTTAGCACTACATTCAAACTTTCAAAGTTTAACGGACAAACAAGGTGTTTTCACAGGGAAAATCGGCCTTCCTGCATTTTGCCTTTGCAGCATTTACTTCCCTTCTTTCTTCTTTCTTTAAATCGTTTTTGCCTTCTTAAATCTATCTTTTTAGAATACAAAGTCATATACTCAAAAAAAATTTCACCCTAACACTTTGAGCATCTTATCAAAGAGAGTGTTATACTTAAGTAAGATTTTGGTGCTACAGAAGAGAGCTGTCCACTCATTTTTCAATACTTTGGTACATTGCTGAGCTAATTGACAACACAATCTGTAAATACACTGTAAAACCCCAGACCACACACCGCACAGCATGGACTGTTTTAGTTGGTTGGTTGTATGAATTTTAACATCTCTTTTCAACTACAAGGTTATATCAGAGATGGCGCTTGGGACAATTGAAAGCGTGCTGCCACACTGTGATGTAAGGAGCACTGCATACACCACACCCAGTCACATTATCCTGACACCGGGCCGACCAGACTTAGCACTAAATCCGTAATGCCAGACACCAGGCGGATCAGCTACTAATACCAATTTTAAAGTCCTCGGTTTGACGCGGCCGGAGATCGAACCCATACCTCCTGATCTCTGAGCGAGTGTCTTTACCACTAGGCCACAGAGCCAGTGGATCTTGTTAGAGCTACAAGTTCAACAGTTAGTTACCCTGAAGTCAGGGGGCAAGCCAGATAATGTGTCACTTAGCTCAACTCTTGATTTGTTTACTTCTAGTATAATCTCATGTTCTGGCAGTAATTCCTAGAGAGATGTGTGAGCAGAGGAGACACACACAAACAGAAAGAGAGATGGACCAAACAACTCTAGATGGCTTAGGAGATACCGTTGCCATCATCCCTTAAGTCCACATTTTGTTCCGTTTCCAACAGAAACAAGAATATAGCGTCATGCACTGAAGTCCACTGTTAGATGTCTTAAGTATTAGTACATGGAACGAATACATTAACAGTATTTGCCACTGAGGGCTATACTCAGGTGTCTAAGTACATCTACTGAAGTCCATAATCAGTTGTCTTCTTAAGTACATGGATATAATATACCAAGTCAGGTTTCTTATGTACATGAATTTACTTTCTCAAATGTTTTAAGTACATGCCAGATGCACTGTTAGATAATTGCCTCTCAAGCCTGCTGCAAGACAAATTTAAGTACAAACTACACCATAGTCGTGTTTCGAGAGAATAATCTGATGTCCCAAGTAGAACAAGGAACTGTAACTGCCTTACATGTCGACTGCTAGAGATATTAAGCATATATCATAAAATACAGTCATGTTTCAAATTCATTTTTAGTTGTCTCATTTCCAGATGTCTTAAGAACACGGATGTTCATTCTCAGATATTTCAAGAACGATGTTCTGAAATCGCATCTTAGGTCCACTACCAGACAGCTTAGGTATAGTACAGTACAGTTATACGTGAAGTCTATTGTCACACATCTTAAGTACATAATACACTACAGTCATATATCAAGTCTTGAGTCGGATGTAGAGAGATGTATTGTAGTTATGCATATGTCATTTGCGACTGCCAAATGTTTTAAGTAGTAGTATTTAGACATAGATACTGCCGCTAGCCCCATAGTAGATATCTTATGAACATACAATGTAGATAGATATATACAAATCTCAAGACACCTCCCTCTTTTCAAACTTACATTCTTACATTACTACTATTAAGACCCAAGCTAGGACAATTGGGGAAACTTTTACCCTAGAGTAGACTAACCGGATTTGTTAAAAACTCAATGTGGTGGGTGAAAACACCCTCTCACTTTTTTTTTCTATGACAATTTTGCTTTCATAGCAAAATAATGATAAAGATACACTGTCAAAATATGACACAAAAATATACATCATTGCAAAAAGACTAGAATATATTTTCTTTGAATTGCAAAAGTTGCTGACCTTAAAATGGCAACACAAAAAAATGTAACATCAAAAGCATATTGAGTTCTAGGATAAGTAGGTGCATTTGAGCACCCAACAGGCCAGAAAGTTTTTAACATAACTTACTTGTGAGACAAAAACAAAAAGACTTTTGCCTGGCACATGATCTTAAAAGTAGCAATTAGTACAAAAATTGAATGGGTAAGTAGAACTGTTCTCAGCTATGATATTACCAAGCAAAATTCTAAGCTGGTTGATTTCTATTTGATACAGGGGGGAAGGGGGGGGGGGGGGGGGAAGAAACACCAATATGTGGGTAACTATAACTGAAAATTTTCAGCAGCACAAAATATCTTTATTTTGTCTAGAAAGGGATGTCAAAAATTTTATTGTAATAGTAAAACTGTAACTAGCCAAGCATTGCATTTCAAAAAGAACAAATTTCATTGACACAACATGGTGCAGGAGTTATTCTTGTTTTGATAATGGATTTTTTTTTTTAAGTGGTGCATATCACAAATTTGGAAATTCTCTAAAAGATTTTCAAAAGTTAAGAAAAACCCTGACAATTGGCATCTTTGTCGATGTCAGACTTGTTAAGTACCGCAGAACAAAGGATACTCGTTCAGATAGGAGGTGGGTTATCATGGAGTATTTACGTCCTTTTTCATTAAGTAGGTCATAACGGTTAACATTACAAAATACTCCTGTTAGCCTTTGTTCAACGAAGATAACAAATTGTTGAGTTTCAAAAATTCTGCCTTCGCTTCAGGATCATTAAAATTTGCAAGCTCAAAAGATTTGTTGAGATAGAGGACAGGTTTCAAAATCTTATCTGCAGGTCTCAGTTCTGCATTTCCTTAAATTTTGATTTTCTTCTTTCAGTTAAGTAGGCTTGACAGCATGATGTAAAGAAAAAAACCAAAAACTTAGGCAATTTCTAGAGCTTCAGAAGTTCTTCTTCTCATAAGATGCCGCTTTGATCATATGATGCCAGATTGATCATACAATTCCAGTTTTCTCATACGATGCCTGTTTTAACATTCCTTCATCTCCCCAAAAATATGATACGTTTAACAATGTGAGATGGCAAAAGAGTATTATGCAAGCGAGGAAACAGGAACTGTTATTATGACTTTATCTCGTACAACAAAAAAGCAGAGAATCAGGCCGGCATGGTAACATGAGATTTGATGTGGTCGGAAACTCTCTATATTTCACATCAACTTCCAAGCAGGGGGAAGCAATTTGGCGACAACCAAGTTATAAAAACTAAATGTCATTTTTCACCTCAGCTTAGAGAACCAGCCTCATAAAATAAAATAAGTGCCTTGTTCAAGACTTTACACTTTGTTGTATAGAAAGTTTCAAATTGAGTCACTCTGGTGTCAACACAAAGCTTCACTGTGAAAACTGGGGAAAACTGACCCAAACTATTGACAAGTTGACTCGAGAACTTTGTGATGTGTGACCTATGACCCATCACTCGAGAACTCTGGGATGTGTGACCTATGACCCATCACTCGAGAACTCTGTGACGTGTGACCTATGACCCGACACCAGCATCTCACTTAGACACCAATTGTTAATCATGATTGTCCAAATACAATCCTCGCTCGATAGACTAGAGAAAATGCTTGGCAAGTTAATTAAAACATAAAACAAGGTGGTCAGGCTGAGCACTGAGCCCGCCACAATAGTTTCTTATGTCGTATAGAGAAAACTAGAGAGTATGTTAAAAGGTAAATCCTTCTATAACAAACAATACAAAGAAATTTTTAAAAAGCAAGTTCAACTTTCAAAAAAATTGCGATTAAAAAAGACAAATTCTAAAAGCTTGGGCATATACAGGCACGTAAGTTTAAAATACTCTACTATTTGTATTGATGGTGGTAAAAGATTGATATTGGTGAATATTTGCTGGTACTGTGCCGCAGCCAGTACGGGTCTAGAACTGTTTAACAACTGATAAGTTGGTCTCACTCATCTACATAGTATACAAACTCATCTGGTATTATCCTTATAAAGAAAACCTTAAGATCAATTTAAAAAATCTTTGCTATGCCTTGATAAAAGATAATACATACCAACTGCTACAAAATACTTTAAAGATACATGAAAATGCCTTTCAGCCTATGGGGGATAAAGTTCCATTCCGCAGGGGCAAGAGAAGAATTCAGTATCAACTAGCTTTCAGCAAACAGCTCTTGAGGTTACCGATGTACATGATCTCAAATCTTAGCATATCCCAGGTAATGTGTTATGTTTCACTGACGCAAGAGGACAAAGAAGAAGAAAACTCTACAATAAGTGTTTCTCCGACACACCACCAGTAGTTTCATACAGAGCGCAAAGCAGACGGCAGTTCAATGGGATGACTTGATGATCATGATGATGATGTAACGCAAGTCATGATGGAAAATAATGTGTTGCTGCTCTGCTGCCTCTCGAGAAGGGGATGGATTGCCAAGTAGGTCATCACACACTGGTTGCCTTGGTCTCTCTATGTCTTATCTGCTCGCATTGGCTCACATTAGATTTTACATCTGGCTTGTTAACATTTTAGCCATGAGAGGCTTTTAAATTTGGCTCAAGGTAATAACATAAGATTTTAATTTTCTTTCCATTTTTGGTTCACCAAATTAGCTATATGTCTATTGAACGCATTGGGAAACAAACTAACTCCTATTACCATCCAAGCTCCTAAAAGAATAATTTAACCCTCGCAATGTTACAATATCTTTTCAAGTTCAGCCACAGTGCAGTATCTGTAATTATAGAACTGCAATTTTCTGGACTGGAAAATGGTATACCATTCACTACATGTTTTACATCAAAGACTGTTACTTTCTTTACCTTGAAATACTAGTACCCTTTGTATTGTGAAAGACTAGAATAATCTTGTAAGTCCAACCAAGAGACGCACATGGCTTATTTAAAGTGTCATACATTGGGTGCTTGATTAATTATGGCATCATGAAAGGTATCATCTTAAGGAGAAGTATATAATATAAAAAACTAGGGTCATTGCAGGATTTGAAGGCTGTAATGCAGAAGAAGCAGGTGAGGGAGAGGGAGGGAGGGGCAGACAATGCAATGGAACTATCACTGAATTGAATGAAGTAAATCTGAGCTGCTGCTAGGAGTCTGTTTTGTCTGCTGCGTACGTTCGTTCCACCAGGTAGCACTGGACTAAAGATGCTTCACCGCCCTCTTTTGCTGCTTTTTCCTCCTGCAGTGACGCGGCTGGCACCTCCCTGGTTTGCTGCCCTTTAGTATCTTCGGTGGTGCTGTGAGCTTGAGGTTTAGCTTCTCCCACCTGTGAGCCCGCAATGTCTTCTCTATCGCTAACCTCACTTTGGGCTGTTTTACTATGTATGTCGTCCAACGATTCCTTCTCTGTGGATGTCCCGTCGCTGCGAGAGCTGGTCTCTTCTCCTGCACTGAGCTGGTTATCTGCTATGGAAGACAGGACAAGGGTTGTCTCTTCTCCTTCGTCCTGTCCCCCTGTTGGGGTTGTATTCTCTTCATCATCATCATCGTCGTCATCATCAGAGTGCCTGTCCTGACCTTCGGTTATTCGACTTTGGCCAGAGGGCGAAGGAGAGAGATCAGCGTTGTAATGCATGCTTATGTTGTCCCGCGAATGCAAACTTAGATCAGCCCCTGAGCTCCCGAGAAAACTCATCTCTGGAACAAGCTCAGCTATTGTGTCGCTGTGAATGATATCCCTTGAGTGGACCTTCATCGCGTGTGTCCACACGGGTTCAGAGGCTGGCGACTCACTGCGACTTGTGTTGTCGGTGAAAACGCTATCGCCGTCAGAAAACACTTCGAGAACAGTTCCCTCAGAGGAGGCTTTTGTGACCACCGAGTTCCCTGAGTTCTTCTGCTGCAGAACTTTACTGCCGCTGTTGTTGTTGTGATGATTGTTGCTCCTGGTAGTCTTGTTGTTGTTGTTGCTGGTGTTGGTGTTGTTGCTGCAGCGGTTACCACTCTCACCAGAACCGCAACCGTTTCCGCCAGCCCCACACTGCTGCCCTGACTGTCTCGCCCCAGAGAACCGGCTCAGACCGGCTTCTCCCCGGCCCTTCCGACTGTTGTTCCTCTCGCGTTCCGTGGGACTGAGGAACCAATCAGAACGCTGCCGCAACCTTTCAAGCTGCTTCCGCTTCACCGAGTTAAAGCGACTGAGGCACCGGCTTTGATAATGAGATCTCACTTCATTCAGGTTGTCTTCAAGAGATTTTGGCCGCTGCAAAACAAAACAAACAAAAAAAGAGAACAAATCTTAAAACAGGAAGTGAAATCTAAATCAAACCAGAGAGGGCCTACTGTTACAATACACATAAAATCATCAGGTATGATGAAAACCTAACTTCTGGACATGTTTTTCCTGGTTGTACTCCCTGCCCTAAAGCCTGATATAATCTTTATAAATATAAAAAATGTAAAAACCAACTAACCATGTGTAAACATTGCCAAGGTACAGCTAAAATCCAATACTAGAGAGGGGGGGGGGGAGACTTTACCTACAGAGCACCCTCATTGGATATTTAAAAAGAATTTTTATATCTGCAGTAAGGACAAACTTTAAAAAGCATAAGGTGTGGTCTGCTACTCTCTGCGAAAAAAGTGTCAAATTTATTTTCATCATCACCTCAGAACTAAATACTCCACACATTGAAATTACATGTATCAACTCAGGAAAAGTATGAATTTCAACTTAACCCCTTCAGTGCTCTAGGCATATCTTAAGTTGACTCAAATTGATGGTTCCCTCAGCATAAAACTAAAAATAGAAAACTTCACTTTTTGTACATTTTTTTTTTTAATCAGTTTTACAATAAGGGGCATACAAAGTCTCTGGCACTGAAGGGGTTACGGGCCACGACATTTTGCTTTGACTGAAAGCAGACACCAGTTTTGCTTTGCCATGAAGGTTGGAGCCTATTGGGTTAACATTTTTAAGCTGTTTCTTAGGGGTTAACCTTTCTTAATTTGATTGTTCTGATTGTGCAAGTAAGTTTTGCTTTGACCTTGGAGTGAGAGTGAGTTTGTTAAGTGACCGTAAGTTAGGTGTATATAATGCTGCTACATGTCTATATGGTGGCCCATGGCCTTGGGTTGACAACTGCAGAGGACGATGCAAGAGGAATATACACAACCCAGTCCATTCGCCTCTGGAATAAATAAATAGTATTGGGGATCCTTGTGGCCAGGTTGTATTGCTAAGAGGAATACCTTGTTGCAGTATTAAATATTTATAAGAAGCTACCTAAACATATTTTGTGTTGAATTTTCCCTTTGAATCACACCTTGGTTATTTTGAATTGCTTTATTCGTTCGGCTGTTAGCAGCAGTTCATTAAATTCAAGCCTGTTCTAGAGAATCACAAGTCTTCCAAAAATGCCTTTACCTTTGAGACATCTGGTGACGGAACAAGCGACACTTCCGGTGCCGATATTGTGGACATGTTGATCATGAGCTGAGACACATCCTGATCATCTGCGTCAGCCGATATGTCAGAACAGCGCATCATCGACGGTGAGGGCTGTGGACTCTCGCTGAACTCTCTGTCTCTACCGAGGCCGTCATCAATCTCCTCTCCCTCCAGCCGTGTCACTTCAATGACGTCCGGTCTCACCGCTGAGGAAATAGAATCACTCAAGAGTTACAGAGGAGACAGCAGGAAACCGCAAATTATATAAAGTTTCTAAATAGATCACCATCATCCGTTCCTCAGCCAGGTTTGTGAGGGTGAAACAGAAAGACATGACTTTACTGACATAAAACCCTTTTAGCTCTGAGCTCTTAAATTTGGATCTCCCCCACCTGATTCTAAATAACTTCCAAAGTAGTACTCATCATTACTTTTGTTCAATACAGAAAAATCATCTAGTAATTCCATTGCTTCTTGTGCTGTAAGTTGCTGTTAGACCTGTTTTGTCCCAAACAGGCGTGGCTGTCATTTCTCACTTTAGATGGTGAAAATTTTATATTTTATCCAATCCAAAAAACTTTGTGTCACATAAGTTTTTTTTCACATTTTGAATGCTAGAGAAGGTACAATTGTCTAAGTGTTTAATAACTGGCTATAATTTGAAAGCGATGAAGTAAGATTTGCCTTGGCATTTTGTTACACCGGTGGAAAGGGCTTTAATGATTAAAGGAATATAACACAGGAACTATCTCAAGTCTGCCTTGGTAATGCTACAAATGTGAACTTTGCGGCTACTAGACTAGCTCAATACTTTTTTGTCTACAAGGTTAACTTTAATTTTGTCATATGTTATCATAGCCAATGAAATTATAAGGAATTTGTCTTACGCTGACACAACGCTGTTCTATTTTTCCAAAATTTTAACTTTGAGATAACAGATCACAAGTTTTGGGCTTCAGGTAAAAGGGTTCTATCTGCAGCTGGAACCAGGGATAGAAACTGCAAATTATAAACTTTAACCTGATTTTGACTAGTTTCAAAGACTATTCAGCAAAGCATGATATATAAATCCACTAAATAGCCTAAGCAAGAGAAGATTGATCTAACAAAAAAAAGTAAAGTCAAGCTTTGGAGAATATAAATCTAATAAAGTTGCTTTATCAAGTTGCGAGAAAATAGAAACCTTGCTTGATGCTATCCCCAAAAAAAAGCAAATGTAATGAAGTTAGAGTAATGGATTGCGGCTCACTACTGTGTTAGTTGGTCAAGCTAATAGCAACCCTACACAAGTGCTATGGAAAAATAAACTATAAAGGCTGAAAGAATAGATAAGTACCACTAGACAGAGCTGCATAAAGATTTTCAAAACAAAATATATCAGGCGACCAGGGATAGATCAGAATTTTTACATATGAGCAGTTCCCAAATTTTAGT
>BMAT01010742.1:116477-128786 GCA_019649035.1 Elysia marginata
TGAAGCTTGTTTAGCCTAGATTCCCTTGTATCTTGCACTTGTTACATCAATAAAATCAAGTATATTGTTTCTTGAGGCTTGTTTAGCCTAGATTCCCCTGTATCTTGCACTTGTTACATCAATGAAATCACGTCTATTGTTTCTTAAAGCTTGTTTAGCCTAGATTCCCTTGTATCTTGCACTTGTTACATCAATAAAATCAAGTATATTGTTTCTTGAAGCTTGTTTAGCCTAGATTCCCTTGTATCTTGCACTTGTTACATCTATGAAATCAAGTCTATTGTTTCTTGAGGCTTGTTTAGCCCAGATTCCCTTGTATCATGCACTTGTTACATCAATGAAATCAAGTCTATTGTTTCTTGAGGCCTGTTTAGCCTAGATTCCCTCGTATCTTGCAGTTGGTACATCAATGAAATCAAGTCTATTGTTTCTTGAGGCTTGTTTAGCCTAGATTCCCTTGTACCTTGCACTTGTGACATCAATGAAATCAAGTCTATTGTTCCTTGGGGCTTGTTTAGCCTAGATTCCCTTGTATCTTGCAGTTGTTACATCAAAGAAATTTACTTGATTGTCTCCCGAGGCTTGTTTAGCATAGACTTCCCTGTATCTGGTGGTGCTTACATCAAAGAAAACGACTTGACCGATACCCGGGGCTCGTTTATCTTAGACTAAATTTTATCTCATCGTGGTAACTTTAAGAAACCAATTTGACCAATACTCAATGCTTGTATAGCTTTGACTAACCGTTTACACCAAAGGAATCAACTTCACAGATACCCGACGTGTAATTAGTTTAGACTTACTTTTATCTGATACAAGTTACACCAAAGGAATCAACTAGCCCAATACTAGAGGCTTGATAAATTTTAGACTTACTTTATTCTTATGGTGATTACATCGAGAAACCAACTTAACCCATACCCAAGGCTTGTTTAGCCTAGCATCTGATAGTGTTTACATAAAACACCAACTTGATTGTTCCTTGAGGCTTGTTTAGCCTAGACTCCCTTGTATCTTGCAGTTGGTACATCAAATAAATAACTCTACGGATACCCGAGGCTTGTTTAGCCTAGACTCCCTTGTATCTTGCAGTTGGTACATCAAATAATTAACTCTACGGATACCCGAGGCTTGTTTAGCCGAGACAGCCTTGTATCTTGCAGTTGGTACATCAAAGAAATTGACCTGACCGATACCAAGGCTTCTTTAGCTTATGCTAACTTGTTGTTATAAAGGTTTCATCAAAGAAATCAACTTTGTCCATACACAAGACTTGTTTTGTTTAAAATTAGCTTGCATATCGCATTTGTTACGTCAAGAAATCAAATTGATCTGTAACCGAACTGAGATTTATTTTGATTATTTCTCTACTTGGAAACTCATGTAAGATAATAACAGCAACGTTTCACTGTAACATTAAAAATTTTGTCTAATTTCTATGACTCGCACCCATCTTGCCGCGCCAATAACCTTCACGTAAACACTGTTACAACGCCTATGTCCATGCGAACAGATTTTGAGAGACTGAAAATTTCTAAAACGCCTCTCTTCTTGTTTTTTCGCTCTGTGCCTCGAAAAATCTCTCGCGCCAAGCGTCATGTGGGTTTGGGCTTTTCGTAAACCATGCAGCTTCTTACCGTAAAGCTAGCTGTTCATTTCCCCAAGACAGTATTTGAGTTAGTGTTGTAATGAAAATCGTTATGATATCTGATTCAATACCGGGGTGTTTAAAGTGAAAACATAGTGATAGATAAACGAATCAAATGTGACAAATAAACAAATTTCTCTATACATTATAATTGTGATGACTAATTCTTTAAAAATAGTCCATGATATTTGTGATCTGGAAGTTCACTGGGTTCCTCAGGGCGGCAAAGTCGGGGCTACACAAACTTTTCTAAGTCGCGGGTTCAAACCTAGGCCACCATACTCAAAAGGCCTTTCAGTCAAAATGTAAACAAACTTGTGCATGAGAGTTCTAATGATCTATCTCTTTTAATTCTTAAAAGATATAGTTAGGGCACATGAGAACTCAACTAGTGCTTTGCTGTTATGGGCCGGCCCAAAATAAAGTTACATACAAAATATAGGGAATATGATATCTACTCATGTTGGAGTACTCGGCCTGTCCTACGGCGGCCTAGGTTCAAACCCAATCTGCCAAAAGCACTATTCTGTTTCGCAATGACTGTAGGATGACTGAGCAGTCTGCCCGAGGCAATTAAAGTGCAGTATCTTCAGTGAAAACCTGATGGAAGATACTGCGCTTTGACAAGTCCTCGGCAGCAGTGAAGTCCAGCTACGTCTTAATGTAAATGGTTAAAGGTTTCGATTGTTTCTGTATTCCAGTTCTGTCATTTTCTCAACTTTCTGTTGGAATCGGAGTCGGAAAAAGATGTCTTGTATTTAACATAATTATGAACAATTTCTAGAAAACAAAAAGAAACAACAAAACAAACTTTTTGAAACATATATTTCATACCTTACAACTAAATGATTAAAAAGTTATTAAAAAGCTTGAATCTTGATAAAATGGATACAGATGCATCATCTAATACACACCTTTTTTCCTACATGTGCAATCATTTTTCCCTAAAGAAAAAAAAGGGCAGGAAAGGGAAATTTTTTCTGCAACGGGTCAAAATGTGTTATAAGTTTTGAGCAATAAATTAAGTGTTTTTTTTAAAAAATAATACATATACCTAACTGGTTATCAGTTATCTGATGAGAGGAGGGGCGCTACGACAAGAGAAAGCTTTCAGTGTTGTCGCTCCCACACGCCCAAACGTTGGGTTCGGCTAATACAGCCACTATCTGGGGGTTTCTATCATAATGGTCGGTACGTGATCGCGCCGAGTCTAAACCGTTTTATCGATACCCCACAGTGAGAAGCCTTGATTACATCCCCCTCCCCCACGCCTCCCCAGGGGCTTGTTGTGATTTATGCAGGCAGCCACCAGCGCTGAAAAACAAATCTGCGATTCAAAATGATTCTGAGACTGAGGCAAACAGATCCTATCAGTATCACAGCGACCATTGACTATCCTTACTATCAGCAGAACGGAAAATAAACCAATAAAAAATATCAGGACATATCGTGCCACAGTCACATCAGAAAACTCTGCATGAGGGAGGTGGGGGAGGGGATGGGCGTCCGGAAATGCATCGATTATGTGACGGTAAGTGTGTTTGCACCTGTGTGAGTGTAAGTGTTGCCGCCAGAGTCATGGGTTCCAGGCACGGGATTCCTATCTCAGCTGGTGTCACTGTCAGATGGTCTAGATTAGGGCCTGGCTATCCCTGTGCTGGTGGCCGCCGAACACTGTAGCCTCAGATCTTAATAACATTACACTGATTCAAGGTCTATGTCTTCAGGTTTGCATGATCAGACATCATTGCTCGTAGAGCTAATATCCTCACATTATATACATACATTTGTCATTTTGTGCGACAAGATATGATATAGAAACCTTTGTCATTGTTCTTGTGCCTTGTCCTCTTTACGTGATTTACAAGCAAATTTTGGGATTCGTCTAGTGAATAGAAAATATAACTTTGGTTGCGGTTTAGGCGAGATTGAAAAAAAAAGCACCTGTGGGTTACAAAATCTGTTTTGGTTTCGCCTTATCCTAAACCTTTCTAGGTTCTTAAAAGGTTTTAATTTTTTATCATCAGGCAATGTTATCATCATTGCGAAAACAGCCCATGTATAGACTGTATCTATTAACGGTGAAACCAGAGCTTTATCCGCCCTCAGATTCGTGATTATTCTGGTTTCACTTTCTATGATGAACTTTATCTATTTAACAAGAGGCTTCAAGACTAAGGCTCATTTTCATGGGTTTTTTTTTCCTTCGAAGTCTGTCATGTGGTTTTATGCGCGGAAAAGGTTGAGTTCTTCCGGGCGTGATTGATCAATTCAGACATGAGCTCACCACAAGGTGACAGACAGAGATGGAGGCGACATAGCGAGGCGTGATCTCACTTTCAAAGAAAAGATTTTTTTAGCCCTTCGCCGGATAGAACTCGATCGGATTAGAGGTTTTTTTTAACGGGTATCGACCAGCATGAGTTTTTTTCGCGCGGTCAAATTTAGGAATCAACATCTCCGAGCCTACCGTTTTAATGTTCCTGTTTAAAAGGTTGTGCGATCCATTCTCAATATTGGTTTACCTCCACGTAGGCAAACAAGAGTATTTGAGGTTCTGTAGAACTTTCAGGCTTTTGTATTTGATGATAATGGGAGGTGTGCTATCATTCTTGCTGCCGTATTGTAAATATCGATTATGGAATGACGAAATGTTAGCGGACTCTTTGCTGGATAGTTTCAAAATAGAGCCATGATATAGATAGGATCAAGTGCAAACCCTTGTGGATATTGAACCGCGTCGATTTATGTATTTGAAAAAAATCAATTGTAAAATTCCCCCTCCCCTGACCTTCAGAAAGACAAAGACTATGGTATGTAGTGCACTAATTGTGGAACCCTCCTTGAAAAGACCTGAGGGAGATGGTTTAAGATTTAGAGCAAATCAATAAAGGTACATTTATTACCTGGAATTTTGATGTTCCGTTCTCAGAGCACTGAACGAGGCTCTAGACTTTTTATTCATTGAGTTACTCACTTGGGTCAAAGAAGTGTGTTGCTGTATCTGATGATCTTATAATAATAAAAGACAAAAACAATGGCAATGTGATAAAGTGGTAGAGTCCATGTCTTAATATCTACGTGACAATGTGGTAGAGTATTAGAACGTTTGTCAGGACATCTGCGTGGTGGTGTTTTAGAGCGATAGAGAACATGTCTTGATATCTGCGTGACAATGTGTTAGAGCATTAGAACGCTTGCCTGGACATCTGCGTGGCTGTGTTGTGGAGTGGAAGAGAGCATACCTGGACATATGCGTGACAGTGTAGTAGTGTGGTCGGAAGCAAATCTTGATATCTGCGTGACAGTATTGTAGAGTCTCAGAGCGCAGGTCATGGTATAAGCGTGGTAATTGGACAGAACCGCAGACTTGTGCTCAGACAGTTTTGTGCGTGTGCTTTTGGGATGGGGTAGGTTAGAATACACATGCTTTGACATCTGCGTGATGAAGTGGTAGATAAGGGTAGAATGTACCTCTTAAGTTATGCGGTACAATGTGATGGACACGGTTTAAGTCGCGTGTCAACGTAAGCGTGACAAGTTGAAAGAGTAGTAACATGGCTGTCTTAATGTTTGTGCTCCGTTGTGGTAAATAAGTAGAACACGCAAATTAAGATTTATTGGATTTAGTAGAGAAATTGAAGCATGCTTTGAAACCTTTGTGATGACCCACAACTTTTAGGGATTAAAATAACACGCTTTGTTTTTGTCCATGCTGAACGATATCAATAACCTGGTTCTTCTCAAACAAGTGAATCGTCTATAAACATCTAGAGCTATGTGAATTTTGCATTAGTTGAAGCAGGCAGTATGTTGGATAGAGCGCTAATCTTGTAGTCTAATCATTCCAAGTTCAAACCGTGAAGTTATCAACAAATGCTTACGCAGACTCCTGAGAATCCAATGGATGGACAGAATTGGCAACGAGAGGATTTGGGCAATGACAAAGGAGACCCCAGAAGAGGTGGACATAGGGAGGAGGCGTTGGTGATAGATTGGTCATACACTCAAAAAGACAAGCACGATTATAACAAGGGTAGCATTGGACACGAACCCCAAGCGAAAACGATCCAGATGAAGACCTGGGAGACGTTGGAGAGAAGAGTCATGGACGAGGATATAGAAAAAACTGACCAGGCATAATCAAGTGTTAAAAAGATGGCGCAGGATAGAGGTAGATAGATAGCCTTGACTGGTACTGGTAGCCTACATCCTGATCCAGGATGAGAAGGGCAAGCATGATTATGATGATGATTATGATGATGATGATGATAATGATGATGATGATGATGATGATGATGATGATGATGATGATGATGATGATGATGACAACGATGATGAGGATAAACTCATGGTCATCACGCATAAATTTCATGCTCTTACCCTACAACTTCTTAATCTTTTCAATATGTATAGCTAATAAAAGTTATAACTAACTTGACGTTCCAACTCCAAAACCCTAGCCTTGGGAAGGATGAGTTCAGTGCGAACTATTGTGCGAGCTTCATCTACGAACAAGACCGTTCAAACATGGATTATTTATGTCCTGCCCGAAGTCAACACAATGTGTTTGCCAGAGAGGTTATTTAACAAGAACCAATTAACATTTGCACTATGTCATAAATCACTTTGGTTGGTCTGAAACGAACCCTTACACAAAAACTAGCCACATTTTTCATTTTTCTGCCGCGTTCTATTGCCAAATCCAAATCGGACGTTTAAACAATCTCATATGATCAGGAATTCGGCCTATTACTTACGCAGATATCGCCATACTGCCTTGATGTTTGTAGTTCTCCTTATTTGATCGTTACATGGTCTGCCTTAGCGTTTCTAATTGTTTGTTTGATACATCGGCATCTTGGTGCTTGCTGTGCTAATTACTTGCTCATTAAAATTATCGTTTTTTCGTATGTGTTTGTAGTTCTAACTAATTGATCGGAGCGTCAGTTGTTTCATATCGATACCTCAGTGTTTGTATTTCCTGTTACGTTATCTATAGCTTGGCTTTTCGGTGTTTGTTGTTTTAATTACTTAATCGGCACGTCAGCCTTTTTGTGTTTGTAGATCTAATTACTTGATCGATACATCAGCCTTTTGGTGTTTGTGATTTAATCACTTAATCGATAAATCAGCCTTCAGGTGTTTTTAGTTTTATTACTTGATCGGCTCGTTGACCTTCTATTATTTGTGGTTTAAATTGCTTGTCTGGTATATCCGCCTCTTGGTAATTTTATTTCTAATTACTTAATCGGTACATCAGCCTTTCAGTGTTTGTAGATTTAATTATCCGCCTCCTGGTAATTTTATTTCTAATTACTTCATCATGACATCAGCCTTTCTGCATTGGCAGTTTCAATTACGTGATAGTTATATCAGCCTTTTGGGGTTTGTAGTTTTAGTCACACTGGCAGAAAGTTACGCTATAAGATATGCTGGGCATTTAGGTAGTTGGCAGCTACAAGTTCCAAAATGTAAATGAATGCGTATTTGTATATCTACAACGATAGCACCAATCAGTAAATATACTGGTAATGTTAATACATGTATCTGTTGAACTCATCGGTAGCTCCATAGAGATATCTATAGATAAACTCACGTCCACTAAATTATCGATTACTGGAGAGCATCGCGTAATTAGCTTTCGATTACTGGAAAGGATCGGTTATTACACTATCGATTGCTGTACAGCCTCGGTTACTCTACAATCGATTATTGGAGAGAATCGGCTTTTCTACTATCGATTATTGTCATTACACTTTCTCACAAGTGTGCTTGGTTGACGGCACTAAGACTTTTGTGTCGATTGCCTCGAACCTTGAGTGTCTTTTCGCAAAAAAAAAACAACAAAAAACACAGATATTACAGTCAAACAGACAGATAGACAGAAGAGAGACACAAATTTAGGTTGTAGAACAGATTCAGTTGAGTGTCTACCTTTGGAGCAATTCGATATTGACAAAATTTGAACCCTCGCCTTGGCAAGTAGAATGGTAGATCGAGCCGCAAGGCGACACGTTAGGCCGCACAATCTACCACAGTAAATTTCTTAAGTTCCTCAGATCAGCACCCATAGTGTTTGAATATGCCACTTCATTCATAGCCCGATGATGTTGTCCGTCTTATGGTAGCTTAAATTCAGATTGCCCTTTCCTTTCATCTGGAGTTCCCATTTTCTTTTGTATATTTTTTGTAAGTTTTATTTGTTTCTTTAGGACGGCTTTGCTATAATAATAGATTTTCTTGGCTGTAAAGTTTGTTTTTATTTTTTTTTCTACTGCTGTAGTTGTTTTTGTCTGGGTTGCTTCTGTCTTTGTTTCCGTGATCTTCGTCTTTAATTTCGCTCACATAAAAAAAAAAAGACATCGTCTTTTTAACTAGCGGTTTGGAAATTCCTGTTTTCTGGTTTCGTTTAAGGTTTGTGATGTGTGTAATACATCAAGCGGGTGATAAAACAAGGTAGGAACAATTCCTAGATTCGAGAGGCTTGTGTATAATGTAAAAAAGTTTGTTTGAAACACTTCACAGTCATACATAGCAAGACGCAATCTGAAAACTGGAGGTTGGTTGTTCTCATGGGTTCCAATTAATTGCGCATGTGTATTTGCATAGATTAAGCTCTAAGTTTTCGCCTGCTTATGAAATAATTTTAAAACAATTGTTTAATGAAGAAACTAGGTATGAAAACTGTATTTTTTCAGAACTGAATAGAAATCGTTACTTTTCTTTCAAAATCTAAAATGGTTTCTCCGACACTCTTACTGGTAGTGACTTTAAAGCCACCTCTGGGTTTTACTTTTCAGGTGAACAGGAAAACCTTGTCAACGCACGAGTGGAATAATGTTACATGAAATTATCAGCATTAGTCTTGGAGCACTCTTGGTTTCCATGGTAACAGGAGCTCCAGTGGCCAGCCCGGATCTGCAGGCGGACGTAGGTAAGTAGAGGACGACAGGATAGACAGACGCGAGACAGTCGCGGGTGAGGGAGGAGGAAGACAGAGAGTCGTTAAGGATGAGAAAAAAAGAGCTAGAGGTGTGACGAAAAAACGATATTGAGAATTGAACTTATTATTGCTGCTGCTACTACTACTACTACTACTACTACTACTACTACTACAGATCAGAATCAATAGTGGAGGCAGCCACTGTACAATCAAATGATTGAAAGATTTTAAAAGTATGAAATTAGAAGTGGAGAGAAGTAAACTTTTCAGTGGAAATGTCCGAAATGTCTGCCTTTAGTACGATTCGAACCTCAGACTTATAGATGCTTCGGCACCCACCGCCTAAAGGAGCGTAGTGGTGACATGGTATAACTTATAAGCTATGTTTCTCTAAGTGGCTAATACTCTCACTACCTCTACTACTGCTGCTGCTGCTACTGCTGCTGCTGCTACTACTACTACTACTACTACTACTACAACAACTACAGATCAGAATCAATAGTGGAGGCAGCCACTGCGCAATCAAATCATTGAAATATTTTAAAAGTATGAAATTAGCAGTGGAGAGAAGTAGACTTTTTAGTTGAAATGCCCGAAATGTCTGCCTTTAGTATGATTCGAACTTTCGACTTATAGATGCTTCGGCACCCACCGCCTAAAGGAGCGAAGTGGTGACATGGTATAACTTATAGGCTAAGTTTCTCTAAGTGGCTAATACTATTACTTCCTCTACTACTGATGCTGCTATTACTGCTGCTGCTGCTGCTACATCTACTATTACGACTACTACTACTACTACTACTGCTACTCCTGCTACTACTACCACTACCACTACTACTACTGCAACTTCCACAACTACTACTATTATTGCTGCTGCTACTACTACTACTACTACACTTACTACTACTACCACTGCTGTAATATTACAAACTGTTTTTCTATCATTTTGAGGAAACTCATGGCAATTTCCAGCTTGTGTTGACTGAATTTTTCTTCAGTTCTTTATTTGCTCAAAGCGAATTAGATCAACATAGACATTATATCCGCTGTTATGTTCATTCTTGCAATGAGCATCTTCCGCGATTTTAGGAGCTTGAGTTTCTGTTGTCTGCAATACTAGTATGTAATTATTTTCTGTATTTCAAGTTGCTCCATGGCTAAAGTAACCAACCTCAGGCTATGGACTTACCACTACAAATTTACTAATACTGTACGCCGTTTAGGTGTTCACAACTCCAAAAAAAGCTTCTTAGAGAACAAACACGTTTGGAGCTGCCGGGAGAATAATTGTAAATTTTTTTATAAATAGAGGCGTCCGTTTCGAGTCAGTGGACTTGTTATGACTGAAAAAAAGGGGAACGACTGCAACATTACTTAGTTATTTTTAAAAAGATTTGACAAAACACATGTTAAAGTACACGGCCACTGTGGAGAACATGAAACAAAAAAAGCTAAGTTCGTCATTGCATTCTATAATTATCCAAGACGTGCTGAAAGCTTTTAGAGTCTAATTTTTCTGCCAGCCATATATTCTAATGACGTACAAAATAGACCACGTGACCTAGGTTACAAGGCTTCCCTAGGCGTAGAATGACACACTCACTGGGTCTGAAGACCTGACTAGCCATTGTTCTGTCATCTCTCACTGGCTTCTCTATCACGTCTGCCAACACTTCGCTCTAGAGCCTTCTACAGACTTCTGCTCCATTCTGGCTTCCGGTGCTGAAAACGACAGGGGGGGGGGGAGGACACAACAGAATCGAGACACTGTTACCAGACTTAACACTGACAGTACAGCGATTATATACGCCTCTAAGCTGCTGATGAATTATATTAATATTGACTAGTTGGGTCGATATAGGTAAAGCCAAATTTTTTCGGAGAGGGTGTGGTATGACCCGGGGGAGAGGGTTGATGTTTTTTTTCTTCTTTAATCAACTGCAACTACCCTATCTGCATGTACATTTAGTTAAATATCGAAAAATTACTCTAATTTCTTAATTTCGTTTGTTTTTCATACTGTCGTTTCTTGAAAATAAAGGAACAGGCAGACAGATATACGTAGCGAGAACGTTAGTTTTATCATCTGGAGTCAGTTTTGTTAAATCACGTCAGTCTATGAAGCTGTGATACTCCTTAGTTGTCGACCTCGTAGATCCTCTATCTCTTTCCACTTCTATCTGTGTCTCTGTGCCCTCTCTATCTCTATGTCTGTCTCTTTCCATCTCTCTTTCTTTCCATCTCTTATCCTGTCTCTCTGCCGTTTCTGTCCCCGTCTGTCTGTCTTGATGAATATATGTCTGTTTCTCTCTATCCATATATTTATCTATTTATCTATCTACTCATCTATCTATTCGTCTATCCATATTTCTATTTACGTGTAAAATCTAGATTTAACTTACATTTCGTCGTCACACCGCTGTTTCGTGCCCCGTTAAGGCAACTTCTCGAACGACCCCTTCTCTTCTGGGTAGTTAGCCTGCTTCCCCTTGTGTTGACGGTCCGGTGCACACACGTGTGCAAGTAGGCTAAAAGACGGCGGCGATAAATACAAGTTCCTAGCAGTTCCTTCCGTTTACCCAAGCTATTTTAAAATCTAAATATCTATCTATCTTTCTTTTTATTTCTCTGAGCTCCAGGCCTAAAGTTACAATGTCCACAGATTTCCCTATCCGGAATTTGACTACGAACACCCAGAAATCGGTCTACTCTAGAACAGGGCAAACGCGGAACCACTGGATAAATTATTCATCCGGTCTGTGGAAAAGCCCGAAGATTATAATTCCAACTGAAATTAACGCCCTTGGCTTGTTGCGGATGTTATCAGACGTCATCACAACTTGTTGTCGACCGTGACCGTGACCTTTGACTTGAGAAAGTCATGTGACACAGTAACAGAGTCCACAGTGTAACTAGGTGACATTAACACTTCGCCATTAGGTTTGGTTTTGGGCGCTCTTTACGTGGGAAACATTATTACACAACCAAATGCCTAGCTACAAAGCATTTCATGCTGTTATAGTTTCTAACAAAAGCTATAATTAGTAGGACGATTGACAGGAAATAAGAGGCTGCTCCAAAGTAGGCTTAGCAACGTTTCAAAGAGAGATTAGCTGGCAGAAAAAGAGGATAATGTTGTATCGCTTTTGACAAGCCGTACGAGAAAGTAGCAGCGGTACTGGCCATGAAAACACTACCCATTTAGATTCTATTCTAGGTAGTAAATAGCGTAAAGTACGCCGTATTGTCATACCACGGTAAATAATTCGGTACATCGTGCGACCTGAATGAAACAAATACGTCGTGGTGAAGGAAAGATGAGTGGCGGCGTACAAACGTGAGTTGACTTCTTCCGTTGTATGTTCATACACCAATTTAGATTATGCAAGACTGTGATAATCGCAATGATTCCCTTTCTCTTTCGCTCCTATCTCTCTCTCTCTCTCTCTCTCTCTCTCTCTCTCTCTCTCTGTGTGTCTATCTCTGTTTTAAAAGCTTCATGGCATTTATCCGTCCGTTGTTTTTGCGATGGTATAGACTATTTCTGGCATCAATGCCATCTCTAGGTGTGAGAGTTCGGCCTTCCTCTGCTAGCTCTAGTCTGCTCTCCTGTCGACTCCTGGGTCTAGTGGAGTCGTTACATCCATTCTCCCTTTTTCCAGTTATCATAGGACGGACGACTATCAGAGAGAACAGAGAGAGAGAGAAAGAGAGA
>BMAT01010742.1:159285-178119 GCA_019649035.1 Elysia marginata
CCCCCCCCCCCCCCCGTTTATGACTGTCCTATTATATTTTTTTTATTTTAATTGCACTGCTGTTCTTAGACTGGCCAAAGAAGCCTTTCTTTCTTAATTGTGATTACATTTGAATGTCCCCGTAAGCATTAAAACATTCATTAGCCCCATACAAACGACGTTTCATCCTTAAAAAAAAAACAACCTGACAATGACATTAAAATGGATAAAAAATGAAATAGATCATTCTAGCCAAAGCCCAAATGTAAAACTAATTCATATTCATTAGATTTTACCCTCTCAATATTTTTTTTAATATCCATGGGCGTGGGAGGGAGGGGCAGGGTGGTTTTATCGTCAACAAGGGCCGTTTTTTTTCTTCTAGATCTAGTCTAGCTAGATCTAGATCTAGACTAGGTCTAGAATTGATTTAGATCTAGAGTAAGATCTAATCTATAGATTCTAGCCTTAACAGAAGCCTATATACCTAAACAGAAGTAAATGAATTTATCGCCGATTGCCTAGATGTAGATCTGATAGATCTACGATCAAATTGACCAGCCGCGGCAGCCATGATTAAATTTTGAGTTGACTTTCCAGACTCGGCCTCGGGCCCGGCCGACAATTGAAAAGTATAGTGAACTGCGGCTTCTGTAACTCCGTTTAGCGTCCACGTACTTGAATGAAATTTCACATGAATTAAATTAAATGTACAATAAATCCGTAAGCAAACTTTCAAGACCGTAAGTTAATAACTTTTTGAGGAATTAACAAGTCAAACTTACCTTTTATTCCACTTGAAATATCTCCGGTTCTACTCCACCGATCGAAACGATCTTCACGCCATTTTGAAGCGGAACTCTTTCACTTTTAAAACAACGAAAGTTTAAAACGGAAACACATTGAGCGCTTTTAGGAAAGAGAGTTTCCCGACGCTCTATAACTTCGCCAATGATTCCTCGGTCACAACGGCCTACGGGCGAGGCAGAGGGGATTTCACTGCCCGCTCAACGCACTCGCTGAACTGCCTAACACATGCACCAAAAAATATATATAAAATCAAATTTAGGAAATGGGTAACGCATTTTTTTTTCAGACAGAACCAGTGTCAAATTAAGAATGTACCGATTTCTTGATGAGCAACGTTTAGATCTCCACACCAAATGACAGGCTTCTTAGCATCCAAACTCTTCAGGTAGTCTCGGAAAGCAACATCCCACTGTTCTGTACGGTACTTTAGCCGCACCAGCTTGCGCCCAGAATTTGGGATGTCTGTGAGAGGATTTGAGGGAGATGGTCAAAATGGTTGAGCTTTAAAACTATTTTTGTTAGAGAAATAATTTCTGATCACATATTGCTTGAAGAAAAAATAGACCACCTCAAAAGACATGATTTAGCACAAAGGCATAAAATATTAGAGAATTTAAGTTGAGAAATTTATAATTGAAATTATTTTTCAATCCCAAATTTATCAAATTTTCAAAGGCTATCTATTATTTCCAGTAAAAGGCTGGAAAAGAAAGGTAAGGAATAAAAAAATCTATTACTATCATCACAGGTACATGTTTACTGCAACCATTTAATTTCTATATATAGGATTTTGACATCCTTTTTTCTATGTATACAATTTTGACATCCTTTCTATGTAAACAATTTTGACATCCTTTCTATGTATATAATTTTTACATCCTTTCTATGTATACAATTTTACATCCTTTCTATGTATACAATTTTACATCCTTACTATGTACAGCGGAATCCGGATAAAGTCAACAACTCGGGACCAAAAAAAAAGTGTTGACTTTAAGCGAGGTTGACTTTATCCATTTTCATGGGGGAAGGGGGGGGGGGTTTGCAACATATTCTGTAAGAACTAGATAAATTCAACGAGCGCAGCGTAATCACTAGGAAGGTACTCAGAGAAATGATGAAGGCTAGCTTAGCCTAGATGTAGACGCAGGGATGGAATGCGTAGGTGTGTGCACATGAACACTGTTCGCACTGGTTTGGGGAGGAGTGGGAGAACCATCAGTGAACTGCACCAATCAACACTTGTCACTGTCTTCTGTCCAGTCGCACTAGCGCCTCCCTCCCCCGTCAGCCCTCGCCAGGCCAGTGGGCCCAGGCAGTGAGCAAGCGCTGCACGCAGTGTCTTGAATCATGATTGGAATGGAAACAAAGAGCAAACACCCACCCACCTCCGCTACTTCTCTTTGTCTCTCCCAAGACCCATCTGGGGTCTCTCTATATCTTTGCATTTGACCATGAGGTGTTGACTTTAAGCGGAAATAGGCCTGAAGCTGTTGACTTCATGCGAAATAAAGTTACTAGAATAAAGAAGGAAAAAAACGGGACCTTTGCGAGGTGTTGACTTTAACCGAGAGTTGACTTCTCGCGGATTCCACTGTATATAATTTTTACATCCTTTCTATGTATACAATTTTAACATCCTTTCTATGTATACAATTTTTACTTCCTGCTTTCACCTGCAAATGTTATTACTATTTTAAAACAGTTCTTAGATAGATGTACAGTTTTTATTATCTTGTGTTTGAGATTCAATAATAAATACAGTCTAGTCTCGATATGTCCACCCCCATGGAAACAAAGTTCAACTTTGAATGAATGGTATTTCACCTGATCAGACAAAAAAGATCGGTATTAAAAATATAGTTTAGATTTAAACATGATTTGGACTTATCTAATTCGAATTATCTGCACTCATCTGCAGAGATATAACTTTATAACATTAGCTGAAAAAATTGTTTCTATTCAATAGCTTGTTGTGTCCAAGAAACCGTAACAAAGAATTGGACATGTAAACCTTGTAAGAGAGCTAAAAACAATACAAAGAACCTCACAGGTATTGACCAGGTAAAACTTGTCAAACTCTGCCGTGATACATCTGCCTTCATCGTCATGTTTGGCAATACCTGTAGCGAAACAGAACACAAACTTAGTACAAGTGTGTCAAATTTTTTATTTTTTTGACACAACAGAATTTCGAATGAAATGGATAGTTTTTGTAACTTTTTGGACACTTATAACTAACAAAATAAAAAATTTTTTTCAAGATTTCTTACTGACAACTCCATCATTCTCATTTAAATTTACATGTTTGATTTCATCAACTTGCCACATCAACTACATGTACATTCTTGCGTCTCAAACTCTGCTTGAATAAAAGGCCATCTTACAAAATAGATACCAACACAGCTAGTCAAAACTCCCATTGGTTATACATATAATTATATTTAAACTTTATTCACAACACTTATCTACTTCAACCCACAAGGTACCTTAAAAATATTAGTGCACCAATTTCATATATTTTAATGGGCAGTGTGTAACACAAAGGGCTTGGTCTTGTAACATATGCAGATGCAACTATTTTCTCTGTAATCTTAACGAGCTTGATCTTTTAATACATGGCAACCCACCTATTCCCTCAGTAATCTTAATGGGCTTGGTCTTGTAGTACATGCCAACTCCCGAATAGCCTTCGGTGTCGCCAGACAGCCAATGTGCTGTGTAGCCTTCTACCTCTGCTTCTGCAGGGATTTTACTTTTGTCACACTTGAGTTCCTGCACACACAACACGTCAGGCTTCTCTGCCTTCAAGTAAGAGAGACCCTCTTTCTGAAACCAAGGAAAAAAAACATTTTTATTCTATGAGAAGGGGATAAAGTCTGTTCCAAAATTGTTGAGTTTCGAGAAGCAAATCAGACTGATACGTAATTGCTTTATCACTTCTTGGATTTGAAAACACAAACTATAACAAATTCAATTATTCCAGAGAGACTAATATTTATCCACCACAACCCCCAACAAAAAAAAACAACAAAGAAATCTTGGGCATTTGTGGAGCTATGCAGTTAGAAATAGATCTAGTAATCTATTATAGGACTCTGTGGATAATTATGATAAACCATGGGGCAGGCACACAGTATTATTCACACACAGTAAAGAATAGCCAGGAGTTAGGCAAGCCAGCAGTACAGCTGTTGCGTTGCAACACATAATAAATTCAAATAGAGCAAATAGTTCAATTTTCAACGCCACATTAATTACTTTGTTAAATTAAAGCTTTTCAGTGCATACTTAAAGCATGCCATTGATACACAGACAAACTAACTGTTTGTAACTTATTTTTACTATGTGTGTAAAGATAGTGTTGCCATTCCAACAACTATGCTTCTGTTACTGTTGTTCTGATGTTAGGTAAGTTTGCTGCAGTATCGCCTTAGATAGCAAGCAAAAAAAAAAATGAAATAAAAACAAACAAAAACTCTACACACATTTAATAAAAACTTACATCTAGCCAGGCTCTGATGCCATTGATGTTCCAGGAAGCAATCTTGAAATTTGGTGGTTTACCCGCGGAAGATTTTGATGTTGATGAAAAGTCTGTATCTCCAATAGTCTCAGATATGGAAACTCTTGCCTTGAGTTTTGGTTTGGGCTCATCCTTTGAGGGAGACTCGGCTTTCCTCTTCTGAGTCGATTGCTTCGTCTTGGCAGTCTTGTTAACAGAGAAAGAAATTGTACAGGCAATTCAGGCTACGTCTTGTGAGCAGCATAAATGAGTCCAATGACAGAAATTTTAATTTGAGAAAGCACCTTTTAAAAGTAAACTTTTTTTCCTCTTGTGTCTATATAAAACCAACTGAAGTTCATCAAAAACAAAAACAAACTTACAGCAACCTTTGTCATAAAAAGTAGTAAAACTAAAAGATGTGTCTTATAGAATCCACAATCAAGCATTATATTCACATACTGTGTAGTACTCCTTCAAAATAAGTCAGACTGACAGTATCTTTCAACATGAGTAAACTTTGGCTTACAATTTACTAGCCATTAGCTAAAAGGTAATGATGTGTGATGTGTTCTTTTATACAACATTATAAAGCCATTGAAACACATAGGTGTGTTGTAATTTGAACGTTCTTAGAGACAATAAGGGTCTGATAGAGCCTATTAGACAGATCAATCAACACTAACTCAACTTACTTCATTTTTCTCCTCAGCAGCTTTTTTATCTGACGTAGATTTTACAGGTTTCTACAGATAAAACAGATATTGTCATTAAAAAAAAAAAAACAATCTATCGGGAAAGACTTGATATAAACACAATTAGAAAGTAAATTTTAGATGTATCATTGAGGGAAAGGTGGGGAAAGGAAAGGAGAAATTCAGCAAACCTGAAAAAGACTTACAAAACCCTTTAATACCGAATTATGTTATCTTTCCTTACAAAAAAAAGTATAATCAATAAAAAAAATAAAACTCTAAAGTCTAAACTTGCAATGTTTTATGTTTAGCAGGCTTTTTCAACAGGCGATGATTAAGTCCAAATACCATGTTTAAACAGAGAAAATCAGATTATAAATTTTAGGAGGGTTTGAAAAAGGATCAGCCGTCAATTAAAATTGCCTACCGCAAGTGCAAAACGGTGATAATATCTTCTTCAAGACGTCAGTCTATTTTAGCAAGGGAAATAACGGTTGTGGGGGAGCATTTGAGGTGTTCATAAATATATTTAGGTATGCCTACTTTTTTTTTTTTGCAAAGAACAACAGAAAAAAGGTGGGGTTTTTTTTTTGTGTGTGTGCTCACATTTCTTTGATAAAATTTCTTTGATACAGTACATAAAACCCTTGTGAGCTGTTGTCGAGCACAACCATACTTGACTATGCAAGTAATCACACACTAACAAAAACCTGTCCAGCTGTAAATCTGAGGTTATGCCTTATGGCAAAAATTTTTTCTATACCAAAGTACAGTATGATACAGTTCACTTTTTCAGTTACACCGCCCTGAAGTTTTGATACTACATATAACTTGTAAAACGGACCCAACTAAAGCAAAATGAAATCATTGGAATTTGATTGAAAATTGCAAATTCTCACCTCAGTTTTTTTTGCAGTGTCTGCTTTTTCTTCTTTCTTTGACTTTTTAGCTGATTTTGTTGCTTTTGCAGCTTTCTTGGGCTGTGGGAGAATAAAATTTACAAAATTTTTTGAATATTTCTTCCTCACATTATATAAAAACATTTCTTTCAACAACACTGTTGATTGCCTTTATAAATTTTGGTAATTGCATGCTCTTCAAATTCATAATAGTAGCAAATATTTTATATGAGTAAGGGCTTGATTATATGTGGATTTTCCTATGTCAAAGTCCTATGTCTAACTTTGAAATGTGAAAACTGAAAAAAAAAATAAAATAACATTCAATTCAATTGCTCAGTCTTCTTAACCCTTTTCTTTCCTACATCTCAATTCAACAAAATTGTTTAAAATTGCTATTTTTCTTAATTCTTTGTGGTTAGCTTAACATCCTGTTTCTGTAGGGAAAGAGTTGCTCTCTTTCACACAGAGACTCACTCTCATTTGCCAAAAGATAATGTAAAAATATTACTTGGTATTAACATTATTTCAATATAGAATGTCAAAGTGTTTTACTCACACCCATAGTGGTAGTTGAAAAAAAACTCTTTGATAATGCCTGTAAAAAAGAAATGATTGATACAACTTCAGATTAAGTTTATTAACAACTTAAGGAATTCATGTACAAAAACACAATAAATCTTCACAAAACAAAAATTCAACAAAAGTTTTAAAAATTCTCTTTTGAAACTGCTCTCAGCTTTTATTTTTGGAAAGAATTAGAATGATTTTTACGTTTTTATTAAATCTTCATATAAAGTTAAAAACTTGCTTTATCTGCATTAATGACCCATGACAACAAAATTCTTATATTAAATTCTAACAGGTTTATGTCTACACAGAGGAAGGTGGTGAGAATATCAGAATTTACAAACTTTTTTGTGAATTACTAATTTTAGTTAACTACCCAGATAATTATTTAAAACTAGGAATTGATAATTTTATATACTGATTATAAAATGGCCATAATAATGCTCTTCCAAGAAGTACAAGGGCAAGCTTACATTGGTCTTTTGTCTAGAGCGAATGGGTCGGAAGTAGGTTAGAGAAAAAGCTTTCTAAGGGTCCGTTTTTTTTTTCTTTTTCTATATTAATACTATAAATTGTAAATCAATGGATGTTTTCATATCTTCCCACAAAATTTTTATTACATTTTGTACCTTTGGAAGGTAGAAATTGCAACACCCGACTCATTTATCTTGGAAACGAGACACTATATTCCATTGAGGAACTTAGCGACAGATTGCAAAACTAAAACACAAATTCAACAACATATAACAGGTATCTGAATCACAGAAAGATGGGCAAATATCAACAACTATTCTAGAAAATTCCAGGTCAGTGACCCATAAAGTTCAGGCAATTTTGTCTCAAGTTTCATCAAAATGGACTTAAATAGCCGTGTAGCGCAGGGTGTGGTCTTTCGTAGAAAATTGGTCTGATTCTGATTTTTCTCTTTTTGTAGTACACTCCTCTGAAACAACCAATTATAAGTCCCTATAATATTAATTAGGTATAAAATTTTATAATTGTTATGCACGCACTGCAGGGGCTTCCTTACCAGCAACTGCTCTCTGCAGTAAATGAATGATCTTTGTTCCTCAGGCTGTCGTATTGAACTCACTGAGGCAACAGCACGATACAATTTCAGCGTGATTACACTTGTACTTGTAGTGTATTCAGGATACAAGATCAGTTTATGTCCTGTACAGCCAAGTGCGGATTGAAAGACCTTTTGTTTCAAACACCAGGCAGAAGTAAGCTCACCACATCGCCTTCCAACTCTGAGCGTAGCTCCAATATGGCGAGTCAACTGATTGAAAACTTTACAAAATGCCAGTTTTACAGATCACCAATGTTCTGAAAAGTTAAAAACATATGGTTTATACTAAGTACAATATGTTTAATCATCATTAATCTCTACAGTATTAGTTATGGAATCTAGAAAGCTAACTTCTTTACTTTAAAAAGGAAACTTACTTTAAGCCAACTCTCTTTGGCAGCACCAGTTTGTAAGTTACTTTTTATAATCTGTGGTTAAAACTGGTCTGTTTTTAACAAGCAAACACATTTTTTGTCCTTTAGAAGGTATTTACTTTTTAAACTAGATTCCATCGTATGATTGTATTTTTTCATTGAATTGGGAAATATTTCATCACCTCATTACAATTAGTTAAAATATTTGAATATATATTTAATGAATCTGAAGCATAACATCCATGTGGCCATTTATATACTGACCAAAAGTGTTAGTACTACAACTTGATAGGCTACTGGGAAAAGGAGACGGTGTGAGAGGAGACAGAGAGTGAGAGAGCTCTAGGGGTAGGTGTAATTCTTTTTCTTCCTCAAGGTGGATCCACATTGGGAGTTGTATTCCACACAAACTGCCAAATCTGTCAGTGGCAATAGTGAATACACATGTAGGATTCTAATAATATCAGCTTTAGGGTTATTCCTGCAACAGGGTGCCACTAATTTATAGCTTTTAACTAGATCTAGTCTACCCTTCATTTAGCCACTAATGCTACTTGTAAGTTAGTTAGACCCTAGATTTTTTTCCAAATTTTATGCATCTCATAAGACTCATTGCACAAGACCCTTTAGACCCCTTCCTTTACTACTACTGCTCTTATCACTACTATCAATACTGACATTAGTGACAATCATTTATAGAGTGCTTTCCCTCAAAAGCTCAAAGCCCAAAATTAATGTACCCTCAGGCTCAGTAAACACAGGATCATGAGGATGACAGTCTACAGAGATCTACATCTAGATATATAGCAATAACATAGGTCTTAAATAGTGTGGGCTCTGTCACTATAGGCTAGTGTGAAATTCAAATTCAAGTTTATGAGCAACTTGTTCTAGTTTAGTCAGGGTCTTGCGGTTGGGTCCTTGTTTGCTCGAGAGTCGGGGCTAAACTAAAGCTTCTAAGGCTATAGATCTACAATTTACATAAATTGGGATAATCCTGGCATTGGCCCGCTGGCGAGACTGACGTTACACTAGTTAGAAGATCGGAACGATAATGACAGCCTTTCTTATGATTGCTTTCTTCGGTCTCTCTTTTCTCAGTATCCTCACTTTGATGTTGAACTTTTTTTAAAAATATAATTGCAAATTTAATCTGCAATTTTAAACTGTTTTCATCTCAATTCTAGATCTATAATTTACTATAAATCTTACAATTGCCTACCGGTAGGATGCGCGCTGTAAAATAAATTTCGCCATTTGTAAATAATACCGCGGGTTCTCATAGTTCTAGTTTTTATTATTTCCAAAACATTGAGTTTTCTACCAAGGATTCTCAAAAGAAATCAGGAATCTGGATTAATAGTAATAGCTATGCATGTTGGGCGCGCATGTTCACATTTATAAGCGAACCAAAAGCACTGTTGGGAGACAATACGAAATAATATGTGCCAAAGGCGAGAAATTCACCGAAACAGACTACAGAAATGTCGACGCCATCCAAAAAGAACTTAAAGAGTTATTACTCAACATAAACATTGACGGAAAAGAGTTAATATTGGTGAGCAAGAACAAAAGAGAGTGGAAAACAACAAGTACGTGGATCTCTGATTGGCGATAAAGATGACATAGAAAAAGGGAAGCAACTGTCAAAAGCCGCCATAAACAAACTAAAAACTTTTCGATACATAAAGATAAAATCAAAAGAAACTCCAAAAATAAAAATATATATACACAGACCACAGGTAAAGTCTATTCTCGTATTGTGTAAAACGGACTCAGACAAAAACAAAAATGAACTTATGTAAAGTGGACGCATTTCATAGATAACCATGACATAAAGCTTAAAAGTAATGACTGTATTGAACTTGTAATGAAAGATTACTACCCACCCACATTGCAGAAACTAACCAGTGTTTATAAAAAGATATATCTGCAAAAAAAATCAACAAAGGCATATAGCCATGTCTCTTAAGTTAGATCAGTTTGATAATGCGACCGGATCATATGAACAGGACGCACAAAGTACACTAGTCAAGTAAATCAGGTTGTTTAATGTCCTTTTCTTACCGCTTTGTATTTTACTATGTCTTGGTCACTTACTGTACGTTTAAGTCGCCACTCTTGCTCAGTTACTAATTTACTTCCTTTAGAGTCCTCATTTTTCAACATCACTATTTTTCCTTTCGCAAAGTCTGTACTTGTCTTTTTGGCATAGCTTGGGTTTTTTGTTATTTGATTGCTTTTTTTTTTCATTTTGTGTGTGTGTGTATGGGGGTGAGTGAGGGTGACTGTTTTCTTGTAATATCGACTTACAGTCGCATTTTTAGCACACCCGCCTAGTAAATGGTTGACCTTTTGGGGTGTAAGACATATGGGCGACGTTCACATAGCCTCTCCATAATCCCACAGTGTCAGATCTTTGCTTGTGTTCAGTGCTTTACCTTTGGTTGGTTTGGTGATGTGAACTTTGGCAAATCTGTGCTCAAGCCGCCAGTTCGAGCGGCAATGCATGCATTGTGACATGAGTGTAAATAGGAGCGATAGAGGCTATGCACTGGAAAAAGATTAATGCGTGGATTATCCTTAAAAAATTGTTTTACACTTGTATTGCTAGCTTGCCAGTTCCCTTTGATTCGTCATCATGTATATATACATGGCCAATTTTTTTGGCCACGCTCATCACTGTGCTTACCCGTACGATTCCGTTTTGCCTTACGGTAAACACTGCCTCAGCCTTGAAGGGCACCAAGATTTTAGGCAGAGACGCTGTGGTCAGAGACCACTCGTTGTAGCAGATGCAAATTGTAGAGTAGTAGTGGTAGTAGTAGTAGTAGTAGTAGTAGTAGTAGTAGTAGTAGTAGTAGTAGTAGTAGTAGTAGTAATGGTAGTAGTAGTTGTTGTAGTTATAGCAATAGTAGTAGTAATAATAACAATAATAATAGTAGTAGTAGTAGTAGTAGTAGTAGTAGTAGTAGTAGTAGTAGTAGTAGTAGTAGTAGTAGTAGTAGTAGTAGTAGTAGCAGTAGCAGCAGCAGCAGCAGCAGCAGTAGTTTCATCAAACCTTTACATTAATAAAATAGGCTTTTATAGTATTAAGTGATGAAAGAAGAAAGTGAAGATAATTCCAAGGCTAGATTTATGAAAACATTCAAGATTTGTTTAGTCTACTGTCATTTTAAAAATAAAATTTGTATAGAACTGAAATCGTTAAAAAAACGGAGATCGTTTAGGAAGACTCATTCCACACCATCCCCTCCCGGCTATCCTCTGTTGCTAGGGCTTTCTAGCCTTAACTGAACTGGTATAATGTATCTAGGAACATTGCTTTGTCCGTCCACAAATTTTATAGACTAAGGCATAGCCTGTCATATCCTCCGACAACTTGTCTGATTTGCTGGAAGATGCTAGGACACATATAACCCGCGGGAATAGATAATGGGATTGTTCCAGAATGAGAAGGCAAATGCAATACAATAAAAGCAAATATGTTTTACGCACACACACTCTCGATTCTCTCTCTCTCTCCCTCTGCCACTAGGCCTACTCTGAAACAATGATTTGACTGCCCTAGTAATAATGGCGTCAGATCTTTCCATGAGAGTCCGTCTCAGCTACATTTATCCCCCTCCTGTCACAAGTTTCGTTGTTCTATTAATAGATAGGGGTTTTAGGAAGGGAAACTACTCTCTTATTACTTTCGAAGTGTTGAAAGTTTACATCGAGCATGACCTTGCTGCTACTGTGCTAAATCTAGAATCGACTGTTAAAAGTAACAGAAAGAATACCTGAGACTGACGCAAGCCTTTGAATTTACTCTAAATCTAGCATTAGGTAGGCCTTTTCAATAATATCTAGAATAGAGAGAACTGTATATCAAGTTATTCCGACTGAACTTGATCCAAAGAAACCCTGTCTAGACGCCCTAAAAAGGCTAAATGCTACTCTCTTGAGGCGGTTCTAGACTAAAGGCACAATAGGGTATACAGACATTCCATAAGTTCGAGACTAGATCTAGATCTAAGTCTAGATACAAAGATTAGAATCTTATAGTTATACCCTACCTATATTGTAGGAAGAGGAATCTAGATCCAGATTTAACCTTTTAAGGCTATAATAGAATATAGGGCGGCCTTAGTTGTCATTTGAAAGCAATGGACTTTTCCAGTGGACCACCAGGAGGGAAAATGGATTCAGCTTCTAAAGAACAACTGATGTCTCAAGTAAAGCAACAAATTGCTCTTGCTAATGCTCAAGAACTCTTACAGGTAAGGAATTTTCACAGTACTTGCAGCTTGCTCAAGATTTTCATTTTGGTTGCAGTGCATCATAATCATTATATCGCACCAGGTCTGACCTTTAGCTTTAATACTGTTTACATCACAACTTTGAATTTCAACACAAACTCTTACTGGGTTCCTTCTAGTCTTGCCGATTGCGCATTTCTTTGAGTTTGAATGGCTCAATAAAAAAATGTTACGCAGCTTTAAAAAAACGCTATAGATCACCTTTGACACAATTTTGCACCATAGGCCTACTATGATGATAGGTAGATATAGGTCAGTACCATTGAGACTCAGAATTCTAGGTGGCAAAGGCTGAGCGCCGAGTACAGAAAAAAGTAGGCCTAGATTAGTAGAACTGTGATATAGCATCACATATTGGACTTTTCATAAGTGTAATGATTATAACCGAGCACAATTAAAACAGCTGAGGCGATTAAGGCAACTTAAATTGGGAAAATTGTACTTTAATAATACTCACTCTCAGACTAACTAAGGGTTTAATTCTGACTAATTATGGGTTTAATTCTAGAGTTACGTATTAAAGAGGAGAATGAAAAAACCCCATTTTAAATCTAAAAAACTGCCAATTCGCATTCGAACTAAAACTACCAGATATGTTTTCAGCATTGCAAAATTAATCAGGGGTGCGAGTTGGGTGTCAGAATGCATTAATACCCAAAAATACTAATGCTCAAGAAAGCATTCCCTGGCAGGAGAAATCGGGAATTTACCTATGATTTATCATAAGCTTCCCTTGCATGGATGACTGATATGATAAATAGAGACCATAACGTGTGTCAGTATGGAAGGTGTTATGATGATGAGCAATCCATATATACCAGTTACCACATTCTTAATAGATTTCCATGTGAGGTTTTTTTTTTTTCAGCTGTCTCAATTACAAGCCACATTTTGTTCAAGACTACAATGGCATTTGCACTTTCTGACATCTTTTGATGCTGAACCCATTGTAATTTCTAGACTTTTGGTACAAATCTAAAAGAAATGAAGTGATAGGTCAGTGTCAATGCAACACTGTAAACTCACACTTCCTTGCTGATTTACATTCTTGACTTCATGTTAATGAAAGTCCGTACCAATTAGAAAGAGTGTTGGAGAATTTTAGTTTCCATACTAACAGGCTTTCTATTCTACATTTCTAGATCCCCCCCCCACACACACACACGCATCCAACTACGGCCCGGCAATTTAGTGCTGAAGCTAAGTAGATGCTTAGACTCAAAAGTGCATACATGGGGTAAATGTCGATTTTGTAAAAGACAACTTCTGGAGCAGAAATATTTTTTTCAGTGAATATTTCAATCAAAATTTCATATTAACTTTGAAAAGGTCCCATTGAATTCTAATATTTCTAGCAGAAAGCAGTGGATTTATTGATGTTAAAGCTCAAGTATTATAAATACTCTTTAAAAGACATGCATCATCAGTTCAAAGTTCCCTTTTTTTAAAATTCAAGTCAGAATCACCGGTGACTTTTTTCATGTCAGGATCACTTGCGACATAATGGGTTTTGTGCTCTCAATACTTATATTGTGTTCTGTAAAAAATTTTTGTGTTCAAAATGTTTCTTGCAGCCCATTACATACAGTATTTCAAGCAAGATTATCTAACATAGTTTTAGTTCAGAAACATTTTATTTAACCTCAAAGCCTGACATGACATCACTCGTTATCCATCAAACGACCTTTTGTCACAGGCACATATGTGACATATATGTTCAAAGTACTGAATCGACTGCCTACCAAGAACAGGTGATCTGTAAGCTGGGGGTGGGGACATGCTAGAAGCAGGCTATCTATCACTGCCACTGTCAGTCAGATTGCTAGAGACGCTCTGGTAGGCCTAGTTGCAGGTGGCATTAAAAAAGATGAGGTTATCTGAAACTAGGGGGAGGGTGGAGTTTTCTGTGTACACTCATTTTTTGCCAATTTACTTAAAACTAATTAGAAATGTATTTTGATATTTACACATTGGACTAACAATATTCTTGTTTGATTTTCAGCCAAAGGTTGTTTTTTGTTTTGTTTTGTTTTTTTTGCATGCTTGTACTAAATTGACCCTAATTTGTATTTCATATTTTATAATCATTTTCCAGAAAATGTCAGAGAAATGCTACAAGAAGTGCATCTCCAAGCCCGGTACTACCCTCGATAATTCAGAACAGGTAAGTCTACACTGGCAAACTGACATTGACAAACAGTTGCTGCTCATGACAAGGATGTTCTCTGAATCCTTGAAACCAGAATGGTGTGTGAAACAAGAGTTTTTGTTGTCCATGTGGATTTAGATTCTAAATTACCCTGATTTAACTGTAACAAAACTAAAAGTAAAATAAAAGACTTGTTCAACTTATTTCAGTTGAAGTTCTAAGAATTTTGAATTTAATGTGTTCTACAGTATAGATTATAGATTTCTTGAAACCAGAGCAAAAGAATCAGAAGCGGGAAATTTATTTATAGAAAACGCCTTTTACAAGAGGATTTGTAATTATTCCACTTTTAAAAAATATTTTATATCAAAAGAGCTTGTTTAAAACATAAATAGCTTGTAATGAAAAATTGCAACATTTAACTCCTTTGAATGGGTCGCCGTATGTATATATATTATAATTGATGAATATTCTTTGTTTATGAGATGTAACGCTAAGCCCATTTTCCCAATTTTTTTCTTCTAAAATCATTTGCATTCTTAAGATATATACTAAAGGCCTCTTGCTTGAAGTAGCAAAAAAAAAATAATTAAAAGATGTGACATGTAAAAAAAAAAAGCTGAATATGCCTAAATGGGGATGAAGGTATACCAGACTTCTTAAGGCTAATGTCACAATATCAGAAACAAGATTATGTGAATAATTTGTTTCATGGTTATTTTGTTGTTCACAAATTGCAAATTGACATTCTGGCCTATCTTTATAGCTTTGATTCAGTTATTATTTTTCATATTTGTTGTCTTTTTTTTTTTTTTTTTTTTTTTACTGTTGCAGTTGTGGTATAAGAAGAATTTTGGCAAGGCAAGAATTGCTTAAAATTTATAAATCAGGGTGGGTCTATGATTTCACCTTATGTGAAACATATATATTGTAATAGGGTTTAATTTTGTCATGGCTATATTAAAATGTTACAGAATGTAGTATCCAGCTCTTTTTTCCCCAAACATATATATATATATATATATATATGTTTCAATCTTGTTTTAATACATGTGCTTTTGTTCTCCAGAAATGCATTGCTATGTGTATGGACAGATATATGGATACGTGGAACCTTGTGTCTCGTGTGTACGGCCAGCGTCTACAGAGAGAGTCTAGCAGAATGTCCTAGTACATGCAGCCAATTTGTTTATTATTAGTTCACACTCTTGGCATCATTTACTACAATAGAGCAGGATACGAATTAGGGAAAAGGGAAAAAAATCATTTTTTTTAAAAAATATTATGTTGACCACATGGCACAGTTTTACTAGATATCAGGCAGGGATGCCTTTTTTCAGGTTTCAACCTGAAATCAGGTTATTCTGGCTCTGTCTGTTTAGTTTGAACACAGTATATTATAAGTCTTGTGTTCAGTGATTTGATTTTCCATTAAGGCCAAAAAGATAAGGGGTTTTTGTGTAGTGAGCGCATCCCTGAGAAATATGTTAAAAAACTAAAGCGTTGGTTTACTCGGCCTGGTTTTGTAGCAATACACTTTCGTGAGTTTCAAGGGCAGTTGAACCTATGAGTCAGATAAAAAATTTGCTGCCATTACATGGGATATATTTAAAACATGAGCTTTGTCAATGTCATCATGGTCTAGGATTGTGTTTGAAAGTTTAAACTTAAGTTGTGTCTTGTGAGGAAGTTGCATTCATAAAGCAGTATATGGTTTTCTAAATGGGGCAAACAATTTAATCACTGAAATTATTTTAATATATTGAAAACAGGTATCATATGCATGTCTATATGTGGGTAAGCTTTGCATTTACTTTATGTGATTGGTACTGTGTGCACCTGAAAAGCTCTGAACCAATTTGTAGAGTGTCTCACAGATTGCTCACTCATGCACTTGAATTGCTAGTAGTGTTCTTAATTGTGGGTTCTCTCGGCAAGTTTTCAGGTTTCTAACTGTATACATTCATTTCAATTTGATGTGTATTTTAACACTTCTGGCAGGCTGTTTATAGGAAGTTTCACCTAAGAATAAGAGTATTTTGTTACCAGGTACTAGAACTTAGAAGTTTTTGTTTTCCTCTTTTGGCTGTTTTCACAAGAGGAAAAGTGAACGGTTAATCGAAGATAAGAGGACTACAGGTTAGTATTGTTCAACTTCCAATGGCAAAACTGACTTAGTTTTAGGTCTCTTGGTTCTGGTGATCTGTAATAATTAAAACTCAGGCCTTTAGTGATGTGATAATGTTTAGAATTTTTCATTACCTTCAAAGATTGTTCTCATGTGCAGTAAAGTATGAACATTTTTCTTCCACTTCATACAACTTAGCCAAGGTAAGAGAGAACTTGTAATTTGATCAATGTTTGCTGCGATGGAATTGTTCTCTTTGGGTTTTTTTGTGTGTGTGGTTGTGTGACTTGCTTTACAAGAAGAGGGAAGGGAGGTCAAAGCTCATACTTTCATGCTTTTTCACCAATGTTTTGAGAAATAAATTTGTTATTTTCCAGAACATTGTTTTCCCTTTATTCACTCATTAAAAAGAAAATTATTATTGTTTGTTCATCCCCCCTCCCCTTTTTTTTTCCAAACACCCACATCCACACACTTATTAAATTCTGTCATTGTATTCACATCCCGGCTAATACACATGAGTTGTGAGGCTATCAGGGTCAATCAAAACCCACTTAGAAAAGAATATTCACAGCCAAGGTGATTGAGTCAGGAGTTGGACATTGTAAAATGAGAACATATTTTAAAAGAAGATTTATTCCTTTTTTTTCCTCCATAATTAAATATGAAGAAATTTTCACATCTTTCCTCAAAATTTTAAGTTTAATGCTATTTTGAATGTTTTGACGCACAGGAAAATATGTTATTTAAAGTAACAAAGCGTTGCAATGTGAAACATGCAACATCCAACTTATTTGCACTGGTTGCAAGACATTTTCTTTTCATTCCTGTCAAGAGCTTTTCAATAACTTGAGATGCAATGGAATCTTCGTAAAATCAACACCTCGGGAACAAAAAATGTGTTGACTTTAGTCAAGAGTTGACTTCAGATAATAGACCTACTAAATTGTAAAGAAAAAACATTTTCTATTTCTTTCAACATGTATAATCATGTTTTCTGGTAATGGTGAAAGAACATGATTATTTTTGTTTTCAGGTAATGGTGAAAGTCAGCAAGCTATTTCGGCTCCTAGGTGTTGATTTCATCAGGATTCCACTGTACTTAATATGAGTGTATAAACGTTCTATAATATCACAAAATACATTTAAACTTATAGTTATAGTATAATGTAGCCTACATTCAATATACTGTGGATCCATATATCAATAATGGAGGCAGCCACTGTGCAATCAAATGATTGAAAGATTGTAAAGGTATGAAATTAGCAGTGCAGAGAAGTAGGCTTTTTAGTGGAAATACCCGAAATACCTTTACAATATTTCAATCATGTGGATCCATATAGTATCAGATTGTAAGCAACTTGTTTAACTTAAGAGTAACGTGCCATAGAAAAATACTGAAAAACTAACGAAACAGATCATTTGGGGGACAAAAATTCACATAGGCCTATGAAGTTTAGCATAAAGATTAATCATTGTTGTCTGATATTCTATTTTTTTCCTATAAAATAGAAATACTAAACATGTACCTTTCAGTGTAATGGTTAAGCCTACCTTTTTTCTTTCAACTATTCAAGCATTATTAAATCGTCTATTTAAAAAACCATCCTTGCTTTTTTACCCTTGATGCCAAAGAGTATAACTACATGCACATATAGTATTGTGGATTCTCTTTAAACCAAAGCTATAAAAGGACCAATTGCGTGGCAGACAGTAGTGTTACTGTCTTTTTTTTTTCATAAACTAGAATTGGATACTACATAACACTGGTTTGAAGAATTAGTATTTATTTGAAAGGCTACATTGAGTTGGAACAAATTTTATACCTAAGGCTAAAGCTTGTCTTTTTCCTTTGTTCCAGTACTTACACCTTTTATAAACTAAAATATTTTGTACATGTAGTTAGGCATACATCTAAAATTTCCATTTAGTTCTAAGGATTCTACTTCATTTTATTAAATAAAAATGTGAGGCAAAGTGTCTATTTGAGAGAAAACATAAGCCCTCCATAATAGCCACTGTAAACCAAAATCTGATGCAACATAACATAAACAGTTCTCACATGATTTGAGGCATGCAAAATCGTAGACAACCAAACATTGTAAATAAATCATTTATTAGTTATTGGCCTACAATATGAGCACGACAAAATTCTGTCTAACTCTTAGAGGTGACAAAATAAAGTATACAGTGTAATCACCTTGGAGAGAAACTACATGCATTGCTTAAAATCAACCCGGGAAGTGCCGTCTTATGATTCTTGATGTTTTATATGTAGGATGGTTTAACTTTGAGTCAACACAGGGGCCTAGATAGCTCAGTTGGTAGTGGCTTCGCTCCGAGGCCAAG
>BMAT01010742.1:221149-238545 GCA_019649035.1 Elysia marginata
ATTAATATATAAAGAAATACAGAACGGGACTGCCAAACAGTGTAAACTTTAAGCAAGAGTTTCCCTTAAAGGTGTTGACTTTGAGGGGATTCCACTGTAATTAATAACAGGCCTCAATATTCTATCTTGTTGTATCTAAAAAAAATCAATAATCGAGTAGGCCTAAATCACACAAGTATCTTAAGACTTAAGATCAAATGGAGATCAGGAGATCCTGCAGTATATTTTTGCATAGACTGAAACATAAACATAACCAAAACAAAGGCCCTTGGAGTTCAGAAGACCATGTGACACACAGATAAAGTGTTATGCCTACTACAGCTTTACAAATTATGTATAACTGCACATGCTAGAGAACTTAAGTCATCTGACAACTGCAGAACAATCGCTTCCAAGATAAGTGAACAAATGAGCGATTTGATTAAGGCTTAACCAGTAATTCTAAAACAGTTGATTCATAAAATCCCCAACAAAATGCAATCATCAAGGATCTGCAAAGGCACACTATTAATGGTGTTGAGCAGTCCTTAATCTATGGCACAACCACCACATCCTCTTGCATGATACATAGATCTTTTTTCCTGTTTCTACCAGGTGACCTGATCTCACTAAATGTACAATACATACATTGTCAATAACCTGTCTTTTATCTTCAAGGGTTTTTGGAGTTTGCCTTTACAGTGCCGCTATTTACATTTCTGGAGTTGGACTTTTCTCCCTGAGAATTCCTTGAAAGAGACCTCCCTCCGTGAGAATTTCTAAAATTAGACTTTTCTCCTCGTGAGTTTCTAGAACTTGACCTTTCTTTCTTGTTATATTCTATACTAACTGGCCTATCTTGAACAGAACTTCTGGATCTCAAGTTATCCTTTTCTTGAGAATCTCTTTGACTGGCGTGGTCTTGGTCTAGGGAGCCCCGCGAGCTTGGTCTATCATTCCTATCTTGAGAATTTCTGGAACTTGGTCGATCCAAATCCTGGTAATGTCTCAGACGGTTTCTGCCTCTGTCTCTATTCCTAGAATAGCCAAGGTCTGGCGACTTGTCCAAACCGTTCCCACCATATCTTCCAATCTCCCTGTGACTGTTAGGGCTGCTGTTGACTCTTCTACGAATACGACTTGATCTGGAATCAGACTCCAACCTTCTATTTCCATCTTTTGCTAAATCTCTTCTGTCTCTAGAATGTGATGTTACAGCAAAGTCTTCTTCTTGACTATGTCTCCTGGAAGAAGTTGCACCCCGTTTCAAATGTCTTTCCGATCTTTCAAAATTTCTGTTTCTTCCATCACTCTTTCTCCCCTCCCCTGAAATGAGGCCAGAGTTGCCAACCCATTCTTGATCTAGGTTTTCAGAATTATATTTAGCCTGAACTGTATTCTCTTGACAGTAGACTCTTTCCAATGGAGACACCAGACTTTGTTCTGTTTCAAAGCTTTTGCGAAAACCTGGGCGCACCCTTTTACATTTTCTAACCTGAACCTTTGCCGCCCCCTTTACACCTTTCAATGTTTTTCTATCAGGATTGGTACCGGTAAGATTAGTTTGAGAAGTTTGAGATTTTGGAATGTCCTTATCTTTGGTTTGGGGTTTGATACCTTGCATTTTTTCTTCATTGTTATCATCACATTCATCATCATCATCCTCGATTTCACCTTCTTCCATTTGGTCATCTTCTGGACTTGCCTCATCCTTTACAATTACAGGTGACGATGATGCTTGAACATCTCCAACCAGAGTTTTGTCTGCATCCTCCTCCGCCTGAGGGTCTACCAAGCCATCAGAAGTAACAGGAGTTTTTTGCACAGGACAACTGGAATAAACAGGTTTTTTGAGGTATATTTCCTGATACTGAGAGTGAGAAACTACGGTTTCCTGGGCTTGTCTGTTCTTCAGTTTGCCTCCTGCGAGATCAGAAACCTTTGCTTTCTTTACGGGGGATGGAAAACCCTCAGATTCTGACTCGCTGATGAAAAGATCGGAGGACAATGTCCTATAGCTACACGGACTAAAGACACCAATGCCTGGACTTTGAGTTTGAGAAGGCTTTTGTGTACTTGAACCAGCAGCAACAGGACTTCTACTGCCTTCTAGCTCTGTGTTGAGATTCTTTCTCACTCTCTTGACATTCTCTAAGAACTGCCATTCTTCCTTGGACAATCTTGGAACTGGAGAGGCACAATTATCCTCACTTTCATCCGCAGTCGACTCTAGAACGTTGATAGGAGAGCTGCAGTCCTTGTAGTATGAAGTTTTCACATGTCTCATCTCTTGCAGTTGTTGGTAAGAAAGGTGTCGACTTGAAATTTCTGAGCCGATTGAATGAAAATCATCAACGTCATTTTCAAGGTCAGTTCCTAAAAATTGTCCAGTGCTAATTTTTTTCTGTGGGGAACTGACATCTAAGACAGACTTAGCCGAGCCAGCTCGATGCGTCAGGGGTGTAGAGGTCTTCAGAGTATCATCAACATTTACAAGTGGGGAGTGAGATGATAAGTACACAGCAGTTTGCTGGCTTTGTGCTGGTGAGGATGTTTTAGGCTGAGGAGACCGAACTTGTTGGGTGAGTGCCAACCGTTTCTTAGACTTCACTATCGCATCAGATTTCTGACAGTCAAAGATCTTTGAGAAAGGTCTTGATAGGCTGTTTGTAGACGGTGAAGGATTTGACTGTAAAGCTTTGTCTTGAAAGACTTTCCCGGGGGCTGGGGAGCCTAGAGCCACATCTTTGTCAAACTCTGATAGGCTGTGCGAGCAGAGGCTGGCTTCATCAAACGCAAACATTGCCCCCTCACCTTGATGGTACTCTGTGCTTACTTCGGTGGTGTGTTGATAAGCCTCGTCTTCTGCGTCAGAGTTTGAATGGTGGGCTGTGAATGAAGAGTTTGGATCAGCTTCAACTTCAAGTGCGGCAGCTTGATTTCCAGTTTTCAACTTAGACACTGGGCGCACCGGGCTCGGAAACTGACTGCACTCGTCGTCAAAGACAGGAGGAGCCTTCACATCAGCGTGTCTTGGCTTTTTGAATGGTGAGACCAGGACTTCCATATTTTGTGGTATAGACTTCCTGGATTGACTTGCAGTAGTGATGTTTGCCTCAACTGAATCCAAAGATGCTGCTTTCTCTAGTCTAGTATCTGCGTCTTGTTTGTTGGTCAGGTCTGGCTCTAGTTTGTCAGTGGCTTTGTGCGGGTTTTGCACTCTATTAACAGTACCAGAAACTGACTGGTCAGGTTCAATAGTGCTTGCTTTGTTGGACATTGTCTTGTCACGTCGGGAAATGTCTGCTGTATCGGACAATGAGTTATCAGGTTTTTGTGTACCCTTTGCCATGTCAGGAATTGAAAAATCAGTTTGGGAAACATTTGCTTGGCCGCGAAGAAATTTGGCTTGTTGAACGAGAGATATCCTTTCCAAACTTCTTAAATTCTTTTTGCTGGGACTTGAAACAGCTGAATGACTATCTGATGAAGCCTCCGATGAACTCGATGCCTCGCACAGATTATCCTGAAACTCCTCACCAAAAACAAGAGCCTCGGGTGGAACTGGAACAGTTGAAGCAGTTTTTACCTTTTCATCAATACCAGTTGCTACCTTAATGTCTGTCCTTGATGAAGAAGGTTTTGATTGTTTTGATGAACTAAAATTATCACTGGTGCTGTCTGGCTCGCGATGAAGTTGCATGTCTCTTGAGGTCAAATCTCTTCTGTCATCACATAAAGTTAAAGGGGACACTGAGGAAGTCGCTACCTTGCTGCTGTCTGATGATGTCACAATAAAACTATCTGGCGAAGCTCTCGAGCCAAGCTGGGTGCTGTTTCTCAGAGCTTGGAGTTTAAATGATATCGTTCCAGTTTTTTCTCCTGCATCCTGTCCATGCCTCTCAATACTGAAAGAATTGTCACTACCAAAATCAGAATACTTCATTTGCGCTGTGCCTGCATGCTGAGCATTTGTTCCTTTTCCTGCTTTTGTAAATTCTTTGTTTACATTTTCTTGCTGAGCAATTATTCCTTTTCCTTCTTTTGCCGAGGGCATTTTAAAACTGTCGCCATGCTCAGATAGAGCAGTATCTTCTGAAGCTAAAGCCTGGGAGTGTACATCACTGTCTGAATTACCCCTCAGCAAGGATCGGCATTTCTTTACAGAGACAGCACCACTTGTTAATGATTGTATAGCCCCCAGCTGTACGACTTCTGAATTTAAACTAGTGTAATTTGAGTTCATATTGATGTTCAAATCAGCACTCTGTGTTATTACTTCAGTAACTGCTTTCTCGCCACTGGTTGCCAAAACAGTCTTACGGATACTGGAATCCATGGATTCATAAAATTCTCTCCGCAGGTTTTCTAGACTTTTCTTCATCTCACTCTGAGTTTCGGAGTTTTTCTGGCTGTAAAAATTATTTATAATACCTTGCTTATATGTTTTTAAATCTTGATTTTTGACACGTAAGAGCAGTTTCTTTTCCACATTGTCTTTAAAAGCATTGAAACTTTGGCTCTGCTCTACATCTGCCTCATCATCATCAGAATCATCTGCTACATCATCTGCAGATGGAGATGATGTGAGTGGAGACTGTCTATTCCTTTCAGAATTTTCTGAACAGCTATGAGAAGCTAGGGCGTCTTGACTCAGTCTGAATATCTTAAAGTTAGACCTGTATTTAGGGAACGAGACATATCCAGAATTACCCAATTCCAATTGTGCGCTTCCATCTTCAGATACCATGACATTGTCAATGTTTTGCTTCTTAATTGGCGATTGAGACACAGAATTTCTGCGTGATTTGCCTGCACTCTGATCACCGTCATCATCAGATACAATAATACAGCCAAGCTTTTGCTTCTTACTGGAGAATTCAGAGTCATGGTTTCCGTCTGACTTGATATTTTTAACTCCAATAACTTCAGATGCTTCAGCACAGTCAAAGTCTTGTTTCTTGCTTGGAGATTCAGTGTTGGCGTTTTTGACAGGTGTGCTTACATTAGTTCCAGTGAAACTGAATGGACGGCTGTCAGACTGGGCTTGCTGAAGTAGAGTCTCATTACCTTGATGAGTGGCAGCCTCACATTTAGATGTTGGTGTGACCTGATCTGCAACAATGTTTGTTTCAGCACTGTGTTCCTCTCTCACAAAAATGATAGAGTCTTTAGATGATGAATCATCAGATGTAGCTTTAGACTCTTTCTCCTCAAATATTGCTTTAAATCTGCCACCACCACCACCAGCATCCTCCTGAAACATTGGACGGATAGGTTTGAACACGACCTCTGACCCACCTCGGATGTGCCTCGAGTGAGAACCCCCCTCGTGGATTTTCCCCCTCACTCCTGGGGGGTAAAACTCTGAGGGGAGCAAGATGGACTTATGAGGGCTTGAGAATGTTGTGCAGGTTGTCTCTTCGTCTCCAAGCATGATCAAGTTGGAGGTACAGATGATGCCCATCTCGTCTGGAACCCTTGGCCTTGGTTTAGGTGGCGTTTTATCAAGCCCAGCAGAGCTGCTGCTGCTAGTATCATGAGAACCGCTCGAGTTTCTCTTCAAAACTGGTACCTTGTCGGAGTCACCACCACTACTACTCGAGCTGTCTGTTCTGTTGGGTTGGATAACTTCAGTGCTCGCTGCATTATCTGGTGAATTAACCCTCTGCGTGTTGGTGGGCGGGCTTGTGTCAACACTGCCACAGCTTGTACTACTGGGCACACTTCCTGGGTCAGAACTTGACTTATCTTTGGAACCGCAAGAATTTTGACTGTTCTTGGAAGACGATGAACCAGTGCTGCCCCCAGAGTTTTCTTCACTGTCTGGTTCATTGCCTGTTTTCTTTAGTACAGCTAATTCAGCTATTTCTTTTTGTTCAACCAGATTTTCTCCTAAAGAAGAAGAAATGGGAAAGGCTCTCTCATCATTAATATTAAAGGAATTGCCTTCTTTAATACTTACATTTCCATGCAGCTGAATTTTCCCACTCACATTGAGATTCTTATTACTTTGGGAGCTGTTACTTTGACACGAATCTGTAGCATCAAATGGATGTATCTGATGCTTGGAATTTGCTTTTGTCACAACTCGGCCACTGATACTATTTTGGGTAGAGCCTGATGCCTCAAAAGGCCATGTCTGGTTAGTAGAAGTCATGTTGGACACAGAATTCCCATCCACAGATTTCACATTCCCAAAAGGCACAGAGAAAGGGGATGCAATGCTGTTAGACTCCTGATTTGAAATTTCTGGGCCTAGGAAAGTAAAATCTTTGCTCAGATCGAAACCAGAACTTTTGGCTACAGCATCAAACAGCTGTCCTCCGCTTGCCATATCTGGTCCTGTTGGAGTTGGTTTCTCTGCTTGGACTTCTTCAACTTCTGGAGATTCCACTGCAGAATCACAAAGTTGTGTGCCATAAGTAACCCTGGTCTGTGCAAAAACTTGCTTTTCTGCATTACTTTTCTGAATTTCAGAAAATTCTTCTGGACTCTCCAGAACACGGCACTGCTGATGTTCATCGTCGGTGATGTTTATCTTCTCAAGTTTTGGCTCCTCTAAATGGATTTTATCAACCTCAGAAGATTCGTTTTCAACATTTGGTAGATTTTCATCATATTTGATTGATTTCACCACTGCTAATGTTCCTCTCTCTGGATAATTTTCCTTCAAATCAGATTTGACTACTACCTGATCTAAAATGTGTTCTTCACTTTTGGCTCTTGTCTCTGCTATGGGTTGTTTTCTTGCATGAGTTTTCTCTGACTCAGAAGATTGAACTATAGCATCATTCTCTTGTCTAGGACTAGCAACTATCGCCTCTGGTACTGTTTGATTTTGCAAATGAATTTTCTCCACTTTGATAGTTTTGGCTAACGATGGATGCAAATTCCTTTCACTGGCAAGATCCTGCTTTGGGAGTATTTCTTGTTGCTCTGAATTGATTTCCGTAGCTTCAGAAGTTTTGCTTAAAGCCTCAGTCTTTGTGTCTTTTGAAACTTCAGTATCTGTTTGTATCGGAGTATTTGCTGGAGTTTCCTTCTGGCTCTCAGTTTTGCGATCAAATGTTTTTGTTGCTAGGCCAGCATCCTGGAGGATCTCAGCGGTTTTCTCTCTTGATTTTACCTCAGTCCCTGACAACAGTTCTACTTGCCTCTTTGCACTTTCACTAACTGTTTCAGTGCTAGACGTAGATTGGATTAAAGTCTTATGGAATGGCTTCAGTTTAGACATATCTTCCCTCTTGCCAACTTGTGTTGCGCTGGATACTGGTGCTGTAATATTAAGAGTGTGTTCCGCCTGAGCTTGGGTTGCTCCAATGAACTGTGACCCATCTGATACCCAAGTCACAGATGGAGAACATTTTTCTACATTTGGCACACCTTTAGGTTGAGTAGAGCTTGCAAGTGAGCGATAAGAACTAGGATTATACTCCTGAAAATCAGAACTTTTCTTTCGCTTTGATTCTCTTTCAGCATCACTACTATGCTGCACTTCCGCCTCCAACTTTCTTTTCTTGAGTTTCTGTCTGAGATCGGTAAACGGTGCAAGAGTATAAGGATCTTTTTCCACCGGTTTATGTTCATTCCTTTGTTCAGACTTGCGGGACAAAGAATTCCTATCTGGTGAACTACTGTGCCGAGACGACGTTTCACTTCTCTTGTGATGGCCATTGTGTAAAGAGGATGTGTCCCTGGAACTCGTGGACAGGCCTGGTATTTTACTGTGTGTATTACAATCTGCTTCACTTACACTTCTTTGGTGAAAACCTTTACTCTTTTCTGAATCACTTTGCTTGTACTTGTTGCTGCCTCTATGTGTATCTTCTCTCTTTCTGTCTGCATTTCGATCATTTTTATTGTGAGAGAAATCCGCATTGCTTCTGTCTGAAGCTGTCTTCTCATCTTCACTCTTTGGTGCTTCATCTCTTCTTCTTCTGTAAGAACTGTCATCTTTTCTTCTGTCTGATCGTACATCTTTAACTTGGAATAACTTTGAGGAGTCCTCACTTTTTTTATAAGCATTACTTGATAAGTTTTTATTCTTACTCCTTTCAGATTGTGGGGAATGTGATCTTTCTTCAGGCTCTTTTGTTGACACGATTTTTGTTTTGGTGGGAGGTAAGTCATCCTCCTGTTTAAGCCTTGAATGACCGTGCACAGTGTCAGACTTTCTGTCTCTAGAGCTGTGACTTTGGGTCGAGGCATCTTTACACCGCCTCTTTGGCTTGTCTCCCTTTAAAACATTTTCATGCACTCTTCTGTTTTTCTTCTCCAGCATGGTCCTTGAAAAAATAAAAAACAAAAACAAAATAATAATCTATTCCTTAAGACAGAAGACATATGCAAATCTTTACACTTATTCCCAAGGAACAAACATTTTACACAAAAAAATCAAGTTAACTGAAAATCAAATAAGCAGCTGTAACTGTAATAGTATATGAGAATTGTTCATAAAGTAAACAGCTTGATAAATCAGCATTTTTTGAACCTGCAAACCATTTTCAAAAATTTTTAAACCCATTGTGAATAAATACCACAGGTTGATATAATGATAATAATTATAGCTAATATTCATAGAGCCATTTAGACTTCAGTAAAAATATCCAAGCACCTTACATTGAATCTTAAATATAAATCATAAAATATAACCTATATAGTTATATTACAAATTTTAGATGAAACCCAACAATCTAACAAGAATGCCTAAAAAAACAGGATAACTAACTCCTGTCCCCACTCCCTCTCTTAAATATAAATCATAAAATATAACCTATATAGTTATATTACAAATTTTAGATGAAACCCAACAATCTAACAAGAATGCCTATAAAAACAGGATAACTAACTCCTGTCCCCACTCCCTTTGCCCATTGAAAACTGGTTGGTTAGCTCAAACCACCCTCCCCCCACCCCTTAAGTCCCCATCGAGTTTCGAATAAAACAAAGAGTACTTCAGCTGGGCTATCTCTTCATCCTTCTCCTGTAACTCGTGTTTTGCAGTGAGGTAGAGAGACGAGATGTTCTTGCGAAGCTGGGCATTCTGAGTCTTGACTTGACTCAGCTCCTTCCTCTGGATTTCAAACTGAAAAAATAAATAAAGATAACTTTTATTTGTCCAACCCTTAGAGAAATTTGTTTTAATTGTCACAGCATCAATATAAATCTTCAGTACAAATATTGCATTCATCAAAACAATACCCAACAGAAAAAAAAAAAATACCATTGGTCTCCCAGGCACAGGAGGATCCAACAAACTTTGTGGGAAAATATTGAAATTTCATTGAAAGAAAAGTCTCTGTAACATAACCGAAAACAAAACAAAGAAGAAAGTTCTACTTGATCTACCAACCTTGAAACATTATTGAAAACTAGAAAGGATTGAACACACACAGTGCTGCAAGTTTTTGCAACGCTACCCAGATTTTCCTCTGATATTGTAATCACTCACACACACTCTCTCTCTCTTTGACACTGTGATAGCTGTATTGTTGATATAGTGAACACAATACCAGGAAGAAAGGCTAAGTAAAAAAGATCAACCACTGGTTTTAGATTTACTTCTATATTGAAAGCGAAGTTAGCCTGAGATTAGTTCATTCTATACACCAGAGATGGTAACTCAAAAAAGGAAAAAAAAATTGGGACTTTACTCAGAGATGCCAAATGTTTTTTTAAAAAATAACGTGAAAATGAGTATCACATAGAACAAGTGCCGCAGGCACAAGTTGTACAAAAGACAATAAATGGACTAAAAAACCTGAAATAACCTGAAATTTGACATCCCTTTTTATTTCAATTCATAGAATACAAGGGCTTGTTGAGAGCAAGGTTATTGAAAACATGGTCGACTGTAGAGTGATTGAGTTAGATGTTGCATCCAATTTCCAAACACAAACTCCCTTCAAATCTCATCCATGTTTCAATAAATACTCCTGTATAATAGTACTTTTGTCTTGGCTGCTATCTGGTGAGTGCTACCTTTTTATTTATTCTTGAATAAAAGATTTTGACTTTAAGTAATATAAAAAAAATAATTTTTTAAAATCGTCTCACATGAAAGAAATACAATTTTTTTTATAAATAATAAAATATCAAAGTAAACCATATTAGACCAAGTGCATAATATTCTTTGATGAATATATTAAACATTTCTGTTTGTCTTCCCATGAAGAAGTTTTTCCAAACTTCCTATCTATGACAATCAAGACATGAATTTTTTGTTGTCCAGATTTTCAAACCTTTTCTTTAAGGCTCAGCTCGTCCATAAGGTGGTCTGTGTAAATGTCAAGGTCAAGATCACATGTCTCTGTCGGGCCGGGGTGCGCTACTACGGATAGATTATCTCCAGAAGACCGCCTTTCATCTTCTGCAATCTGCATGTATTCAAGAGGTTTACAAGATAAGGCAGATAAAAAAATGTTTCAGTTTCATGTTAATTCCAAAAACTGTTTGCAAAATGCAAGCAATTAAAAAAAGCAATTTTTTAAAAGCTACATTAGATACAGGATAAAAATTAAAAAAAAAAAAGGTTGCTTTAAAACATGTTTTTGTTTTGAATTTATAAGTGTTGTTTACTTTGAATGGCCCATACTGTAAGTTGTTGATTTAAACTTGCTAGAACACCCACAACCTTGCCAAGCAGGTAAGAGTTCAGAAAAGTAAAAGTTATACAATAATACATTGCACTTCATAGAGCACACATCCATCATACTCTGCAGTACGCCTCACTCTCTTAACAATAACAGCTCACACACTCTTCCATATATTCCAAAGCTTTAAACCAGCATCTTATCTCAGTTTTCATACCCTGGAGAAATGTCGAATATTTTGCTTTTCTGGACTGTGGTGGGTCTTGGACTGGTCAGACCTAATACTGGACATGGACAAATCTCCATACAGGTCCAAACTAGACTCGTCTGCAGGAGCCCCAGGTCTTGTCGGCTCTGAGCTGCCACGGTGCGGAGCAGGTGTAGTCCAGGTGTGAGGCACAGGATCCAGAAACAGTTCATCCATCTTTAATGTCAGCTATGGCCACCCAAGAAACCTGCTTGAAAGTTGAAGGAATAAAATGACTTTCAGCCACTCCTTTCAGGCATTAAAATCAAGATCATGGAGTGCGATGAAAGATGCAGGTTGTAAATTGGGTCTATAAGAAATAGCTAGAGAATTTCAATAGTTTATATTCCTCTCAGCAATAACTTAAAAGCAGGGGACAGATACGACAGAGATCTAAAAAAAGGGTATAGAGGGGGCAACATTAAAGCTGAGGAAACTAATAATAATAATAATGATCTGAATTCCTATAGCCCCACACTATATCTAGCGACTCTAGATTCTAGAAACTTTGGTGCTTTTTCGTTTGTTCCCACCCTAATACTTTATGAAATCTGGGGTTACCACTACTGGCACTAGATCTAGCTGGAGATTCTATTTATAATTTCTTAAGCCTGGCAAATAATTGAAAGCACTAGATCTAGATTCTAGAATCAAAGGTATTAAGATAGGGGCCTACTCATCCGCAGTTAGATAGCATGAAATCTTCAGAGAAGAGACCCCCCTCATAGCAAGTGTTTCGGACCTAAACTTCTGACACTTTAACAGTTTAAGGGGGCCGGGCCACATCTGGGTCATGACTCCAGATGCCTCCCTGCTACCTTTTTTTTCTGCCTGCTTCAAGATTAGAACCTGGATGTACTGATTACAAGTCTGGTGTTATGTGACTTCAGCCAACTGAGCTCCCTGAAAATGAAATAGTATTTTTACTTATTATGATTATGAAGCAACTAATTTTCTAGCTGCACCTCAAACTCAAAGATAACAAGGTTTTTTTAGTATAAAATATTTTGAGTTAGACAATTACATGTAAGAGCTAAAACAACAGGGGTGGGAACAAACGAAAAAGCGCCGAAACTTTTAAAACTATGACATAACTACGACGATCTAGTCTAGTTATTCTAGACACTCTCGCACAAAGATATAATTTTTTAACCAACCCCTAAAACGGTTTGACTATTTCTGCTCGTATGCTGTCTAGATCTAGCTAGTAGTTACTACTGTTGCTGTCAATCTATCTAGTCTCCATCTAGATCTAAATCTATTGTAAAATCTACTGTACTAGACTACTAGATCTATAAGTCTAGATCATGTAGATGTCTAGATTCTAGTCAGTGCCAAAGCCTACTCTGGGCCTGCGTGAAAAATGTACTTTTTAGACGGCAAAATAATGTTTTCTTACGTGGTTAACTGTCCAATATGGTAGAGGCTATCGTATGATGGATTTTACGTTTGAAATATATTTTACCTAGACTAGATTGCTCTGATCCATAATATTAATTGGTTCATTTCGGTGTAACTAAGCCTAGCCCAGTGTAGAGGTCTAGTTTTTTTTGTTGTGATCGAGTTCCGCGCTACTTTGCCAGATAATTCGGCCTTGACTTTGGTTCGTACAAAACTGCAGCTTGCCAGCTGGCAATTTATAAGATCCAATCCTATAAATAGTAACGTCTCGCAACATAGCCGGAAATTCTGAACGTGGGTGATAACTCTTACCGATTACTTCGACTTCGCGTTTGCGACAGGCAGTTATATTGTCTTTGAAGGCTTCCAATCCAGAAAGTTCATTTCAAGTCTTTGAAGATTTTAGTTCAAGGTAGCTTCATTTTATATTAAAAAAGGTAAATATTTTCAAGAGCTTGCTGTCCTTAATGATTCTAAATGTAATCTAGAGCTAAGATATCTAGATCTAGACTTTAGAGAATGGGTCTAGAATCTAGATACTACAGGATAGCTATCCGTTCGTACACTCTGAATTGGATCTGCTGGGTCTCTCGCTAGCCCCAGCCAAACCAGGGTTACTTGAATTTAGTCTATCTAGTGTAGTCCCTTTAATTGTTGTTTTGTATACCTGATAATTGGGTAACTGGATTAGTTTTTAATCCGCTGCCGTTGTCTGTCAATGTTATGTGATGTACCTGATAGCAATTTTAGCATGCACTCCATGTATACTCTTTGCGTTCCTGTCTGATAATTCATTCATATTCATAATCACTATTGAAACATGACAAAACAACAGCAAAATAAAGATTTGTAACTTTGAAATGATGACACTATGCTTTTTTCAAATTGATTGTAAGATAGATTTCATTCTGACTTTGAAATTGAATTTTAAGTGCAAACAGAAAAGGNNTTTATTATGACTTCGTCATAGAAATTGATATTTTAAAATAAATTGGATGGGACCGTAACGAATATTAGGAGTGCCCAGCAATAGCATTAGTAATTAATGCCTTCCTTTACTGCTATCTAGGTAAATGTTGGTATACATACTATGAGAAATTAAAACTTTAAAGTTATTCGTCATCGCCTTCACTGAAAAAACTAGATCAATTTGGTCATTTTCGATGAAGAAAAAAGCTTTGGCCTATCAGTATCATCATTCAAAAGAAACTTTCCATGAACTTGATAAATATTTAGTATTCATTCTCCTTGCCCCATTTTTTTCCTTCTCCGTTTAGGCCTATCATGTGCATCGGCTCTAAAACTAAAATGAGTCTGAGGCTTAAAAGATGCAATATAGTCATAATAATGGCTGGTTGAACACTAAACTTTCCTTACTCTTGACTCCCCCTCCCCCCCCCCAGCTAAAAATAGACATAAAATTAGAAAAAGATAACACATTTGTTTTTAATGATTACTACCACCCAACAGGATGAGCGCAATAGGCAAATAATTTACCCTCTTCACATACAATTTTACTCCACTAATTTTATGTCTCCGTAATTTGGGTACATGTTTGGCCAGGATTATTTTTTGAGAGTATAGAATGCGGGGTCAATCATCTAGGAAAACTGAATGTTGTCTCCTAGCCCTCTAGGAATGCATGAATGTAGCCGTTGATTTGTGCTGTTTACAACAAAGTCGTCACTGTCGTGAGGTATGTGGATCAAGTCTACCAAGGAAACTTACCATATATGGGTCATTCTCACCCAATCATGTAAGCAACGCGTTGTCATAACAAAAGTCTAAAAACAACCAAAATACTATTACCAAAAAAACAAAACTCCTTCATGTTTTTAAAAGAGGTTATCAAAGCTGCATGTAGCTGGGTGACTGCGAGATAATTACAGGATAGAAGAAAATTAAAAATAATCGTGACTTTTTGTAAAAAAAAACCTCACATATTTTGTAACATTCCAGGAGACCCATTGGAAAATATAAAATAAACCAAGGTAATGATGAAAAATTATGCAGAAAAAACTATTTTCGCAAAGGAGATTTATCACTGTATCTGTTGACATTCTTTGCCATAATTTTTTTACCATAGATTTTTAATATCGACGATAAAAAATGCTGTTGCAATCATTACCTGTATAGTCCGTTTTAATGAAAAAAAACTTAAACAAAAGCCAACCACTTTAAAACAAGCAATTTCTTTAAAAAGTATTGCTGCGTAATGAACAAGATTCTGTTTGTCATTTCCGCCGGTCTTCTTTCTCATCGAGTAGCTGTGAGCGAATACGGGAAAAACAATTTACAGCGTCTAAAAATAAAGTCACGAGGTAATGATTGCAACACTGTCTTTGACCCGCAACACGGTTTTCGTTTTGTATTTCCGCATCAGTGTTTTATAAGCACCCCAAGCCGTACTTCCCAGCTGTAACTTTTGCTGCGGGGTTTCAAGATGCCGGAACCTATGAAAGGCAAATTTCGGTTCCAGTCACGGATATCAGGAGCGGTCATGATTGCAACTTTGTCCGCATTTTGTGTAAACGATTGCAACAAAATTGATCGTCAAACAGTCAAATAGATCATTTGACTTGTTATTCTTATTAATTTACGTTGTGTGTGAGCCTCCAGTTATGCAGGCTCCATTTGTGCTGCTTACAAAATACGTTAACTTAAAAATTGGTTAACAAAACAGTTCAAACATTAACAGGACTAGAACAAACTTGAGGTCCCTGAAATGATTGCAACCTAAGAGCCTAGCTGATCATTTATAAAAGCCTGTAGCCAAAAGAAAAACAGATATTGTGTGATTTCAGATTAAAATATTAATTTATTAATGCATTTACAGGATGCGTATGGCAATGTAGATCTATCTGGAGAGGGCAAGCTGTTGTAATCATTAACATGGACACGAAGTTTAACAAGTGAAGATAATGTTTGCAACTAAATATGAGGATTTCAGTGATTAATGTCGACTGTATTTCTAATAATTGAATTTGTGGGCATCAAGTAGATATGTGGTAACGTTATCTAAAACAAAGTTGATTTCTAGCTTCATAGAAAAGGCAAATCTAGCATTGCTCTCATTTCTTTCTTTTTATTGTCCTGCAACATTTGCAACATTGGTTATGGCGTATTAAAATTTAAATCAACACTTTTTGTTTGTTTACTTCATTAAGCTATGTGTTTGACTTGAAAAATACTTTGTGGGATTTTGGATGTTGTGTTTTTAATAACTGTTGAGATAATCAAACATTTATGTCTTTTGTCCTAACAACTGTTATGTCCAGTAATGTTTGCAACAAATGGTGTTTAAAATAGTGTAGTTCTTATGAATGAAATTGCATCAATTTTTGTATGATGCTAGTATATGTTGAATAAATATAATCTGTTCGAGAAGCAAATAGTTTTCATTTGAACTTTTTGTGTTTTTAAATGAAATGTTTCATCCATGTAATGTTTGCAACACACCCACTTAATGATATTTTAAAGTGCTTTTCTCAAAAAGTACTTGTTGAACTGCTCTGATACTTTGGCATATGAAAATTGAATGTTAGAAGCAATTTTGAGTGCATTTTTGTATCTATAACTTGATTTTGAATTTTGGACTAAAATGTTAAGAACTTAACATGATTGGGTGAGAATGGCCCATATATACAGGCGAATTGACAAACGTCGATGGCACTCAAACCAGGCACTGTGCATGGTTACGGCACAAATTTACTGCTACATTCACGCACTAAAAGTTGACTTGGAGTTTTTAAAAGAGTTTTGAATAAGTTTGTTATTTTAAGGAGAGAGGAGCATTGTGAGTGGTGCAATAGGAAATAAAACTCATAAACCTTTAAAAGTACTCTGAAATTTGTGGTGCATTCCATATTAGACTTTCAATTTAGTCAATTTTTACAAGAGGTGTAGAAAAGGTCAAGATGGTTAAATATTTCATTAAGAAAGTATCAAATTGTTGAAATTTACCAGAAACAGCTAATGAATAAGACTTTGATTTGCTCCAAAACTTTTAACAGCAAGCTTAATGAATATTTAGCACCGAGCATTTATAAATAAATAATCTTTGGAGGTTAAATTTAAGATGCCTCTTAGATGGTCTTTCAAAAGCATTTGAAGTCATTTTTATCTAATTTTTTTTTTGTAGGTTTGAAAAATGTGAAAACTTGAAGTGACACACAATATTAGACATAACACAAAGCAAATAAAATTTTACCTCTCATGTATACATACAGTTTTAAAGTTATTTGGCTGGTATTTCATTTTCAGAATAAGCAAAAATGTTTGAAATGACTACACGATAGTTTCCCTGAGATTACTGAATTGGTCTAAAGATATGAACTGGTGGCACACATAGTGTCTTGCCAACATCAAAAAACAGAATGTATTTATGTGTTGGGACTTTTTTAAGGCCAGAAACACCCTTTAACCCTATCCGTACAGCAGGGATAAAAGTATTATCCCAGTAGTTGCTTATCTTTGATAAAAAATACTTGTAAGTGGACTTATCTTTTGCAAAAAAAAAAAAAAGAAAAGAAAAAATCAAATTATACTGACAGGAGGTTATTTCTGAAACCAATCTTTTTAGAAAAAAGGAGGTAAATTTATTTCCTCTCTTATCTAAATAGAAGAGAAACAAGATTAGTTTAAATTGCAAACAAAATCACCCCTCCTTTTTAGTGTGATAAAACTTTATTATACATATCCATACATTGAGGGTGACTCAATCACCCCCCTGTAACAATGCATAAGCTGCCAGTCTTAAGATCAAGCCTGATACAGTTTTGTTTGTATACTTAGCCTAACAGTTTATCACTGTGTTTAAGAATGTAGAAAGTATTAAACCTATACAGTCCTTGTTTTATATTAAATTAGATATCAAATGTCTTTTTTATCATCTTGACTGAATCATAATTTCTTATTTAATAAATATCTTAATTTCCCACTCTACCCTTAGACTTAGTATGTATTGCATTTGAACTCAATTTAAAGGGCCTACTGATGAAATGAGTATTAATGTCAATTCATAATGCAAAAATTTGCAGGGCAATAAATTTTGCGGAAATTTGCAGCCCCAAGGCTTTATTTAAAAAAAACGAAGGCCGGATTGTTAATTTTACAAATACAGTCGGGCCTGCTTAATCGGGAAATTTCGGGAGAAGGCATCTTTTCCCGATTAT
>BMAT01010742.1:239200-255047 GCA_019649035.1 Elysia marginata
TGATGCGCTTTCCCTATGTCTAGACCGCAAAAAACATGCCGTCAACACGTGATATTGACAGTCATTTACGGATTTTTTTCCCGATTAGGCGGGTAAAATTTCCCGATTTCACGATGACTTTAGATAGAAAAAATTCCGTTCCGTGGGATTTTTCCCGATTTCGCGGGTCTGACTGTATATCTTATTTATTCATTTAAGTAGTCTACTTGCTGGGCTTTGTTGTGCATCACACACACACATAAAAATCATAAAATGATGTCTTTGGGCCTCATAATTTATAGAATCCATCTGTAACTGTGATTTGCATCATAAGATTTATAACTTAAAAAGACCTCAAAATCATTTATGTACCGTTATACAAAGACCATAGTTTCTCTTTCCATTCATTTGACAAGATGGGAAGTTAAAGCTAAATCCTTGAAAGATAGCCAACAGTGGGTACTTCTGTCTAAAATATTTATCTTTCATAATCATATGATCCTGTACAAGAAGCCACTCTTCAATGAAATCAGCAAGTATTCTGTTCAACTTAAGTATCAGCTATCAAAAAGATTTTGTTTCTTGTTTATCTGTTAAGTTTTAGATTGTCAGTATGGCTGGTTTGAGGCAGACTCCCCTGACCTGCAGTGGACACACTAGGCCTGTTGTGGATCTCTCGTTCAGTGACATAACACCATTTGGCTACTTCCTTATAAGTGCCTGTAAAGGTATGTCACTGATAGTATGTGCAACCTTTTCCAAAGACATACATTTTAGATTTTCATTTGAATACTTGCGGGCATGTTTCAATTTCAGCAATGCCAATCCACTTCAAAGGGCAAGGCAGGCCCAAATTCAGCAACTTTTGGACACTGTTTTTGGAAGTCTATAACTTTGGCATGGTTTTTTTTTTTACTTTAGTGAATGAAATATTAAAGTGTGTAAGCCCTAGTTGAAACTTTATGTCCGATGTAAATATCATGTTTTTTGTTGGTTTTTTTTTTCAAAATGGCCACAATGAGAAAGTTTAAAATTATAGACCAAGTTTTGTAATTTTTTGCCTGATTCTGAAATCTTAATCTTTAGTCATACTTAAAAGTGCTATATAGAAATTAGATTAACCAACTTTGGCTAACGATTGGATGCAGATTTGAGATGGGCTCTAGGCAGTGAAAAATCTTGCCAGTGTGCTACTGCTAGAGTGGTGCTTTTTTGATTGCTGCTCTTCTGTAAGTTCAGAAGGCGATTTGGCTGATGATGGCCTGTTAAAAAACCAATGTATTTGTATATTTGTTTGTTTAAGAGCATTTTAGTGGATAAGGGGATGTCTGTTGAAATGAAAAAGAACATTTTTGCCTTAATTTTTTTTAAAAATGTCGAACTTCATTTAAAATCTTGAGCCAGATGGCAAGCCTATGCTCCGGCAAGGCGACACTGGGGATTGGATAGGAACATTTGAAGGGCACAAGGGTGCTGTGTGGGGTGCAACTTTGAACAAGGATGCGACGAAAGCAGCCACAGGTGCTGCAGATTTCTCAGCGTAAGTCTTGGAGAGTCGTAGCAACTGATGTTCTCAGCAACATTTTTTTTTCAGTAATAGCTCTGCTACTCATACCACTGTAGTTTTATGGTCTGTTCTGGGAATCTATTATAATTAAGTCGATAACAACAGAAGGAAGATTGCCCTGTAAGTTTGGCAAGCATATATGAATTTTAAACCTATGCCATTTATTTCAGCTTTAACTTCAGTAATAAATATGAAGAGCTAAGCTTAGAGAATCTCTCTTTACCCATTCATATTAAAGACATAAGATCTGACTGTAATTTGAAATATTGATTTTATGTCATGTGTTTTTTTCTTCAAAGTTTGATTTGGAGATGGGTTTGTGTGTTGAAATTGAAAATATAAGTATTGCTTTATTAACAAGTTCAAATAATAAGCCGTTGGCTTTATAAAAAACAACCAACTTTCTGCATGCATTACCCACACAGGAGTGGAGTGTAAAAAGCATAGACAATAGTTGGTTACAGGCTTTGGGTAGTTCCCAGAATATTTATTCAATGTTGAAGACTTAAAAATCACTATTTTTCAGTCGTCACAATTTGTTTGCAAGGCATATTTTTAAAACAGCTTTTTTCTTTGCACTGTACTAAGTATTCTCTATTAATTTTCAAAAATGAATTTCGTTATTCTTTTTGTAACCTTTCCAGTAAAGTTTGGGATGCTGAGAAAGGAGAAGAGCTTCAGAGCTTTGCCCACAAACACATTGTGAAGAGTGTGGATTTCTCAGCTGACAGCAAGACCTTGCTTACAGGCAGCAACGAAAAAATCCTCCGCATCTTTGACTTGCAAAAGCCTGATGCAGGTATGAATGTTCTACTGGTAAATTTTAATGATTAAAAAGAAGGTTTATATAATCTCTGCTCTCTTAAGGGTGACATCTTTTAAAAAAAATTAGAATGTGATTGTCACATATCGATTACATTATATCTGTTAGATCAGCAATCGATTAAAAGTCTTGTTAAAAGAATATTGTTCCTAGTTACAACCATTCCGTCACAATCATGCTGCATAGACTAGTCTTGTTTTGAGACAAGGCTCGTCAATGAAGAAAACAATTTAACTTTGAGTAGGTTCTATTATTTCCTTTCTCAAAACAAAACATTACAGGCTATAGAAGAGCTTCAGTTTAGTTTTTTACCTTTTTAAAAGGCAGGAAGTATCAACTCAGTGGTGGATTAAAGTTTTTTGTCACCTGATTTTTCCTTATTCATGTCCTGTTCAAGGTAAGAGGAAGGTATTTCTAGAGCTACCAAGCAGTACCGCTTTCAGTTTCTTAGTACCAGAATAACCACGAAAATACTGGAGTACTAATGTCAAACGTGAAGCACATACTTCTAGCTCTGCTGCTAGAAAATGTTTCTGATTACTTGTGGAAAATCATAAAGACTGGATCTTTAAGATGAGAAGATTGCAAGCAAAATACTCCAGATCATGTTTTTTATAAAAGAAAATAAGTCAACATTGTCCTGAAAAACTGTCTTTCAAAATACTAAAATTGAAAGAAGAGACAGCATTTAACGTCACATATCAAGGACTTCACACTGGTGCCTTGTTCTCATAGTGAGTACTGAAGTGCTATGGAAAATACTGAAATACAAGTCTCAAAGTACTGGAGCCACTTGACTAAACATGGATTGGTAGCTCTGTATTTCATTCATCCGAATGTATTTATTGATCTAGCTTTGTAGCTGTGAAGATCTTGTAATTAGGAATGGATTAAAAAAAAAATGCATAGAAATTAGACTGTTATCTAACCTTGTATTTTAGGTGCCATAAAATCTTATGATTTATGTGATCTACTTCAAGGTATTTTAATCTCTGTAGATCCAGTGATACTTCAGAAATAATTTTCTTAAACCTATATATCCATTACCCTTTGTTATTGCCCACTGTCCCTACCTTCATATTCCACTTCAGTTTTTTTCATACTGCTATTACTAATAACTAAAACTAAGAACTAAAGAAAATATATTTTAAATCCAAATAAAGATAAAGTGAAAACAGAAAGAAATCCTTTAGTTTGTATACCAAATTCCTATACATTTGACAGATTTTTTAACTAATACAAATGTACAAATTTAGATTTAATTGAAAAAATAAGGGAGAGACTCTTATTTAACAATGTAAACACAAGGTATATTTTTTGTGTGTTAACAAACACGTAAACAATACATCTGATTTGTGAACTCTGACTTTGTAGATCCCAAGCAGTTTTTGGGGCACACGTCCAACATCAAAGCTGTCCACTTCAACAAGGAGTGTAACCAGGTGTGGAGTGCTAGCGATGATAAAACCATCAGGTTAGTCTGTAAACAATTAAACATAGTTGCTTTTTTAGCACAATGGATATAGGAATGAAAACATTTATTTTTTTATAAATCTCACATGCTCAGTTTGGGTGGTTAATCTTGAATTGAGGATAGAGATTGTCTGTTTGTTCAAATTTTTTTCTTGAGATATATGTGAGGCATCTAGGACAAATCAGGCACAAGTTAGAATTTTAATAATAATGATACAGTATATTTATAGAGTGCACAATCCTCAAACAGGCTCTAACTAAGCTTTGACAGATTTTTACAAAATACATAACATTATTTCATTACACACATACTTTACTTTTATATCACAAACATGCAAAAGACAAGGGGAAAAAAACATAGGGATAATCCCGGCTGTCTTTAACTTAAGAAATTTTCACATATTAAGTCATCAACATTTATAAAAATTTATGTACTCTATGCCCTGGAAAAGTTTGAAAAAGTTATACGTCTAGCTTACCTACATCTGGAATTATTTCATTTTGAAGACAATAAAATAAGTAAACTATATATTATAGCAAACCATAGATGTTTAATTAAAGGGCTCGACTCAAAGTTAGTCTGAGGGACTTGTACCTGTTTCACCCTGGTTGCCCTCGTTTCAAAAAGATGATGGAAGATTTTCTTTTTGCTGGTACCAGCTACAGGCAACTCAAGACTTCAAAATTTGAAAAGGTGAAAAATTGAGTTATGTGCAAGACCTTATATAAATATCCCCATGGGACACACACAAAAGAAATCCAATTCACAGAAAATCAGCTCAAGCAACTTGTTCAAGCAGATTCAGCTGTATTTGTAAAAAAAAATATTTTTTGTTTTGTCTTCAGGGTATGGGATGTGAACAGCTGTAAGGAGATCCACTGTATCGAGACCCCGTCTGCCCCTGGCAGTCTGGAGCTGACTAGTGATGGTTCAATCTTCACCGCCACCTATGGGAATTTCACCGTCTTCTACAATGCTGAAAAGTTAGTGGAAAATTTTCCTCTTCCTTTATGTGTCTGTCCATCAGTCTCTTTCTCTTTCTTTCTCTCTCTCTTTTATCTCTCTTTCTGTCTGCCTCTCTCTAACAGTTTTACATGCAGTCAAGTTTTAAAATTTTTTAAAGTGGTTACATATACCTCCAAAAAATACTCAATCATTAATGTAAAGCAATTGGAGGGAAAAGCCTAGAAGATCAATTAATGAATAATCACTTCCCAAAAGCACACAAAATGGATCCTAACTTTATTTTTCATATTACAGCATAGTTTTATGATGTAAGTTTCTGATGGTTTCTTTTCCCAATACTTGTTTTGGGTGGGGTTTTTTGTGTGTTTTTTTTTTTTTTTTTTTTGGGGGGGGGGGGTCTTGCTTTTTTCTTCTGCATGTACTGGAGCTGACAAAAACTGGCTTAAATTTTGCAGGCTGGGATTGTTTGGGTTATTTCTTGGCCTGAAAATCAGAGGGGAGTCAGGCTGGGAGTAATGAGTTTGAGACATAGGCATACAAAATCAATAATTGAGCCGAGAAAAAAAAGCAAAGAAGTTGTAGGGATAGCTATGGATTCTGATAGATGGGAGAGTTAGGCGTGTGTTTGACATTTCAGGATTGCGGAGAAAAGAAACATATTAGGGACACACTAAAATGTAACCATGTCTCATTTAAGGTCACAGGGTGGCAAAGAAGCATTTTAATAATGTAAAATTTTTTCACAGATGTCCAATTTCCTAATTTTGCCCAGTCACTCTATATGAAATGTGTTTTATTTCAGCTTTGAGAAGATCAAAGAGATAAAAGCCCCAGCTCCGGTGAACACGGCTTCTCTTCATCCTTCTAAGAACTTCTTTGTGTGTGGTGGGGAAGACTTCAAGATGTACAAGTTTGATTATTATACTGGAGAAGAAATTGGTGAGCTTTGTTGAATGTCTTTGGATTTCTTTTTGTTTCTCTCTCCTTTGTAAATGTATGCTTTACTATGGCGTAGCCCATACAGATTTTTATTAAATCCATTTAACCAACTTCTCTCCCTGGAGTGTTTGCAACTGTAAGCTTTTTTCAGTGAAGCTAGTTAAGCCTTTCTTGTACTTGATGATTTTAACAATATATAATAGTTGACAAAAAGATAATTAAATTATGAAGGAGTGTTGGAAGTCATGAAAAAAAAGTGTGGTAACATTGCAAGGATGCAAGAAATAAATATAAGTTAGCCTTTTCTTGTACTTGATGATTTTAACAATATATTATCAACAAAAATATAATTAAATTATGAAGAAGTGTTGGAAATCATTAAAAAAAAAGTGTGGTTACAATGCAATGATGCAAGAAATAAATATAAGTTTTCTTTCTCCATTATTAGTTCATGTGAGGTCAAAATTTCTCATTTTATTCATAATTACTTTGTCACCCCTAGAATCATTCAAGGGTCACTTTGGACCAGTGCACTGTGTGCGTTTCTCTCCTGACGGTGAACTGTATGCCAGCGGCAGTGAGGATGGAACTCTACGCCTGTGGCAGACAACTGTAGGAACTACCTACGGGCTGTGGAAGTGTGTGGCTCCAGACATCGACGGCACGGACACCAACTCAACCCCAAGCGCCACTACGCCTGGCACTGCGGCTGCCACTGAGGCTGTCAAGGTGGAATCCTGAATCTGATCTTTACTGAAGTATAATTATATAAGCCAGGTCTCTAAATTTCACCACTACTGTGGGTGATATGAGAAAAGATAACTCTCATTCATGGTGTTGTGTGGCATTCTCATGCCTTGACCAAACCGAAAACCATTAATGAGAGCAAAGAGCCACGGTGGTTCAGCCCTCACATTGAGTTGCAAAAGCTGTGACACTGCTTGCCTATAGCCCAAATGTTTTTTGTTTTGATTTTGTTTAAATTTGCAGTTGAATTTAGGATAATTTTAAAGATATACCAGTGCATTATAGTTTTTCGTTCCAATTTTTAATAACAGATTTTATACTAGTTTTGATGAAAATAGCTGAAACAATTTTTTTTTCTATACCTTTTATGACTAAACAAATATAGATTGCTAACTTTTTGGTTGACATGGATGTGGAAAAGTACTGAAACAACTAGTTTAATATTTTGTAAACTCCTTTTCTTTCGGGTTCTATAAAATTACCACCACTGAAAAAGTGCTACTGGAGATCTTGTCTACTTAAAGCTAGAGTTCTATGACAATAGCTTCTTCTTCTTTTAGCTTTTATGTGTAAGATTGTCGTAGTAAAGTTTTGCTTGCTAATGATGAGATTTTTATGTGTGTGGGAAGACATGTGCAAGTGTGTGGCTTCAAGTGGGTGTTTGTGAGAGGTGATGGTCTGAGAGGGAGCTTGAACGGTGTGAAAGTTTTCAATTTTAGCTTTTGTACACTCAAAGGTTTTTGTTTTCGTTTTTGTTTTTGTTTTTTAGTTAATCTCGTCAATGTTCACTGTTTTCTTGTCATGTTACCCCAATGAAAGCAGACAGGTTTTAAAATTTGTTCGGGGCCTTGGGACTGAAATTACAATTTTAATTTGTTTCCATAGACATTTCTTTCTGAACGTCTGAAACATGAATGTTCAACTGTCTGTAACTTTTGGTCATGTTTTTGAGTGAAACAATAAAAGTTTAAGGAGAGTTATATTTGCTTTGATGTTTAGTTTTTAGTTGTTTTTATTTTCTGTTTTGTAAATCTTTGCCAAAGGTTTCTATGGGCTCTGAATAAAGTCTAACTGTGGACGTGCCGTTTAAAAAAATCAAACCTCAGAATTTCCAGAATTTCCCTTGTAAATCCTGTTTTGAGTTGAAGCGAACTCAAGAGTATGTTAAAGTATTGATTTAAAATCAAGGTACCAGTACATTTATACTAAACTGGCAAGGAAACTCCAAACATGTTTTGCTTACATAAAGTTAATTTTATTGGAACAAAATATTAATTTGAACAAAGTTTTAAAAATGATCGCAAATATATTTTTCCTTGGAACATACACAGATGATTATTTAAACACTTAACAATTGGCAGTTTAAGGGTTTTGAATCATTTCAATACAAAATCTGCAGTGGGGCAATTGAATAAGCTTTGAGCAATAAATACATGACAAAAATCAAAGACTGGATTATGCAACTACTGTGGAACCCCTGGATTAAAACCTTTGAAACTGTAGGTGAAAACAAAATTACCATTCAACAAGGGTTAAATTAATAGACCCTTCCAATTTATAAGCAGACAACTTCAGTTCAAATTTAAAGTCACAGCAGAGGTGGCTTTTATTCAAAGGTTCCACAGTATTTCCTTAGGTCCTCTCTTATAGATTTCACGATAATCTCAATTTTCACCCAGCACTGAGCAAATTATGCTTTGAGGAACCTCAAGATCTGTTTGCGGCACATAAATTTGCACAGGGAAAGGAACCATTACATCTATTGATTTAGGAGAATGGGTTCACAAGACATTTCCTTTCCTAAAGAAATTTATTTTCAATTTAATTTTTGTTTGGAACACTTTTTTAAAAATTTAATGTAGTTTAATCTCCTCTAGGTAAGCAAAAAATTGAAAAATTATTCTTAACCTGAATGGTTCCTCATGAGCAATAAAATAAAGTTTCATTTCCCTCATATTATATGTTAGACAAATTTTTTAACGTTTACATTCTATTTTTAAGCTCTTTTGAAGTCGACTTAAAATGGGATTTTATCAAAAAATATAAATAATTCACATCAACATTGCTGCAATAATGCCATTAGAGTTACCCAAGTACAACCACACAACACTTTGTTAAATTTTCAAAAAGATTTAAAGGAAATGATCGTTAAGAAGTTCCTTTGTAAGCTTTTACACACAAAGCTCTGTAAGGCCTCAGGGTAAGAAGAAATCACAAAAACTATAATATTATAGGCAACAATAATGGCAAGCATGAAACTTGGAAGGAAAGAAAGTTGTACGTTTTTTTCATTTGCTTCACTTGGCAGACAAGCTAGACAGGACCAAACATAGGTTTGACTGAAAGGGTACTAAAATGCTAAGAGGTAAAAATATTAAATTATATCTTGCAACCAATCTTATTACGTTAGAAATTTAAGTAGTAAATAGACATTTCAAGACTTTTAAAAATGACATTTAGAGAATTTTTTTATCTAACTTTTATCACATATTTACAGCTAACCTATGCATTTTTGGTTTTGACAAATCCACAATATTTTAATTTTGCAGGTAGCGTTACCTATGAATGTTCAAAATGTGTAATCTAACTTGTAAAATTTTGTTGCAAGATGTAGGTACGTATAAAGAAATTCTAGATTTAAGCATAATTATGTAAAGAAACAAGCAAGTCACAACTCTTTACATATTGCATACAGTTATTACATACACATATAACGCTGTGACTGGGGTCAACTATAAAATTACAATACCCAGCACTGTGTACATGTGTAAAAATTAATTGGCTGATATACTCATTTTTTTTTTTAAATGTCAAACTCAATAACAACAGACCTGCCACTATTCAAAATGGAAAATCAGTATGATTGAGCTAAAAAATCAGTATTCATTGATAAAAAATCTGTATAGCCATGTACCAGTACTCACGAACTCATACTAAAAATATTAGCACTTCAATTTCAATGTGGCCATCCTAATTTAATTTGTTTAAAAAAATAATATAAAGACAACCATGCTCCTTTCAATAACACAGAAGGCCTACGGTTAAGTATTTTGGTACAGTACTGTTATCTTATTTTCAGATTATTAACAAAAAAATTACAAAAACTGTGAAATTAACTCTGAAGTTTGGCTCAATCAGTGACAGCTGCCAAGCAGTAAAAAATCAGTATAATACTGATTTAATCTGTATGAATGGCAGATCTGTAATAATGGTTTCCAATTGGTGTTCTGCATAAAAAAATAATAATTTGTTTGGTGGGAATTGATAAATAAAATGACGATTATTTCTAAAGGTTTGTCCACCTTAAAATATTAGTCTAATGCCAAATTTGATACAGCCCCTTACAATGTACACTCACATATGAACGAGACAAAGGCATGCATAAAACTTACAGTACGACTACAAGCCAATCCTAGAATTTGTTGCTTTATTCTTATGATAATTTCTCTAAAGTTCACCTACATTATCCCGCTGTACAGAAAATAGTGTCTTTCCATGTCGTATAAAACCGATGCACAGGTAATAGATTTTACATAGAGAAAAAAGCGGGATTACTACAAGGTCCTGCTGTGAGGATAGTCCCGCTGCAGCGACTGCCTCTGTATTAGAGCACTACTGTATCTACTAACTAGGTCCTAAATTAAATCCCTATAATATATATAAAATTTAATGTTCATGCCACTCAAAATCTAATCTCATGCGCTTTGACTTTAAGAGCTACAATCAGATTGAGGTAGTTAAAACTTGCAGGCTTTGATAAATTTTACTTTTTTAAAACTTTTTTTTACTGCAAGTGCAATATAATTCAAGAGAAATAATTGTAACATTTAAATTGGATTACTTTCTCTTATTCTATCGAAATGTACGGACCATTTCGGATACAATGAACCCTTATGGGAAAAAAAATAAACTTGAATTTTCTGTAAGTCAAATTTGCAGTGCTTAGGTACATTACAAAAAAAAAAAAAAAGAAAATCAGTTATCTGAATACAGTAGGTTACAATTTGAATTCAGTGAATATTCAAAAATCCTGCTCTGAGTTATGTGGACTCAACTGTAATCATCAAGGACTTGAAGCCTAATCTTATGTTAAAAAATCAGCTAGATCTATTAAATGCATTTACATTCATTTATTTATTATAATTTAAAACTAAATTGAATATACTTACTTAAAGAAACGACCAAAACCCACATCACAAATACATATACACATTCTGCTTTCTTCACCGATCATACAGAGAAACTTAATCTAGATTTTAAAAATTGCTTATAATTTTTTTTTGTACAAGGCTAGACAATGTTCTTGTTAAACTTTAACTTTCTGTCGCCATGGACTTAAACATTTCAACAAAGAAAAAATTGAAACACTGAAACTATGGAAATGTTCCGTGAGAAAGAAGGTTTTGGACAAGGGCTTTATTTAGATAAATACAGTGGACCTTACATTCAACAAACTAAAATAAAATCAGATTTTTTTCTCTCTTCTTTTGATCCTTATGAACGAACTTTTATAGAACAAACCAATTTAAAACCCACCTCAATTTTAAAGAACTAGAAGGAGACTGAAATAGCTGGCGATCCAGCCTACTTTTCTGGTATGTTCAATCCTTTATCAGGGATCAAGTTATCAGACAGGCACACAGAGAGATAACGATACATTTATATTTATACGAAAAAAGGATTGTTTCCTAAAACTTCGGATTTGTTCTATTCTTTTTTTTCTTTAACAAAATACAGATACAAGGTTGATATATTGTGTTAAATTTATTTAAATTTTGTTCCCTTTAGGCTATTTCGAAGAGACATTTGCTTTGACAAAGTTTCTAAATTTTTACAAGAAGTTTGTAGAAATAAGGTCCACTGTAAATACAATGTATTTGGCATCTTTGTACAGAGAAAATATACACAGAAAAATAAATGAATTATTATTTTTACATGTAAATCAAACTTAATGAAATTTTGTGAGTTTGGAATGTTAAGTAACATAAGAAAGCTTCTAATATTGATAAAATTTGTATGGTAAATACATAAAATCCATGGTGTAATAAAATTTAAAAATTACAAATATGAGCTACATTGCTTCAGTTTTCTCTAGTTTATTATTTCTTCAGTTTAAGGACTGATGGTTTAACTTCCTCGTTTTTTTGTTTTGTTGTTTTTTTTTTAGCAATTTTCTTTCAAAAACTTGAACCCCAACAAAGGGTTCATAGCCAGATGCTTAAAACATAAACAATTAAGTTGGTATAAGAAAATAAACACAATAAAGAGTTCACTGGCATATTTCAAAGTATACGGAATAAATATGTGAGACAACGAAGATGAATCAGAAATAAGTCAGAAGTTTGATGTATCAAGTTTTTGACTATTTGTTAAAGTTTTTTTAATGCCTTTTAAATGGTTAAGAAAATTAACTTGAACTCTTACTCTTCTTTAACCTTAGAAAATTTATTTTGAGACCAATACAAATGGTTAAATATAGTGACAAATTTTGGTTGTTAAAATTGATTTAACTATGAAGTTAAAATCAGCACTAGTGACCTGTGCCTGACTCAACCTGGGCTGCCTCTCACGATCTTGAGATCAATAAGTACATCGCAATACATCTATATTGTAAATAGACATTTATATTAAGCTTAAAATCACTAAACTCAATCCAAGCTTTCTTTGTTGCTGCTGCACATACAGAAAATATAGAACTGTTTTGGACACAGTAGGAACATATCTTTTTAGAAACTGAGGCATACTGTTACATATTTATATATATCAAGCCAATATAAGTATAAAAATTAAAATTCAAATAGAAATGAAATCACAGATATAATGAGGATATCTCCTAGCATCCTTGTTGCCTACTTTAACAAATTCACATATGCTTGCGTATTTTTTTCTTTATCCAGTCAATGTATTTAGAATAAATCATCTAAGCAAATTAGTAATGCAAAGAACACACGCACAAATAAAATAAGTTTGTTATTTCCACACAATTAAATATAAACAAAGAGAACCTTAGCATCATCAAGAAGAAGAGACAAGACAGGGTCTCTCACAACCACAGCTTGATACAAATTAATAGTAAGCCACTTTAAAACAGAAAAAGACAAAGAAATACGAAGAGCTGCATGACAGATAAGATGTTATCTACTTTTTAATGTTTTCTGTGTATAGGTAAGATAAATTGTAGAAAATGGCTTCTCTGAAGCCAAGAAACGCATCCACAGCTTTCTAAGAAATACATCCAGAGTTAACTAAGAAACCCATCCAGAGTTTTCTAAGAAATCTTTCAGTGCTAAAAAAAACCCACAGAGCTAGCTGCATATAAATCATACACAGAAAGTTCATTATTGATGCCATTCTTCCACGATTAACTACCATGTGTCACAATTGACTTATAATCTATTTCTCACCATTTGGGTCTCTATATTGACAAATCTTTGATCAGTTCTGACTTAATTAGTTCATGTCTACTGTTTTATAGCCATAATATCTACAGAACAATTAGTCACTTGAAACAATACAAATCATTAATCTAGATTATGTGCCTCGCATCTAAGGTTGGAATGTTCAAAATCCAAAAATTCTCTTTTTGAGAAAATGCCATTTTAAGTTCCATTTTTCTTCCTTTTATTCTTTATATTTAGAATAAACAAATATTTCAATATCTTAACACAAAATATTGATACTTTTATGGAATTTTTTACGTTTTGAGCTTAGAAAAATTGTCTTATTAAAAACATTAACTTTTTTAAAGGTAAAAATTGCAACATGCAACTCATATATCCTTGATGTGAGACATATCCATTTTCCAGACATGTTGGTGAAGTATTGGCTTGGTAGAAGAAGTTCTGTTCATGTCCTATACACGCTTCACAACCAGTGCTCTTGAGGCAGGTGTTGAAAGTTTCAAATTGCAAGAATTCAATATTCTGAACAATGCCTATTCATAAGCTTCCAAACTTTAAAAAAACTTGTGGAAAATTATAAGGCCTTCTGTGGATTTAGTGCAATGAGAATATGAAGAAACAAGGTATTTTTAAAATGCGCTTTCTCAATCCACAATTTCTGAGATCAGGCTCATTTATAGTGATCCCATGACATATCTACAAGCCTCAACATATTTTAAGGGAACCACGCACACACACACACACACCTTGCACGTGTAGAACAAGATCTGGGCAATCTGAAACTTACACAGCACCAAGTTAAGACCTGATTATATAATACGTTAGAGGATTTAAGACTTAGAAAACTGTGAAGCACAGACAACAGTTGAGCAAAACCACCAAGCTCTCAGTAATAATTTTTATACACAAATTATTTGTATTCACACCGTCAATAGGTCAAGGGCAATTTTTTAATAGTATTAGTACAGTATACATAACTTTACATAAATTAAATTCAGTGAACAGCAATTCTTCAGTACAAATAACAATACATAAATTAAAACTTGTCAACAGCAATTCTTCAGTATTATGAGTACAGTATACATAACTATTCACAAATTATATGCTTTGCTTTATAAGTAGATTTCCTTATGAACATCAACAAAACGGAATTGGTGTGTATAATATTTACAACTAAATGGGCGTCACTTCCCTAATTCAACCTGCCTGGACTGGAAATCTCTGAGGCACATAAATCATAAGTAGCTGGTCCACACATAGAGGCCTCTCAACACTTAACTCAAGCACAGGCTCGAAACATTAGATTTTCTTCGAAAGTTGAGTAAGCACTCCCAGAAAAGACTATTTACTGCCATACTCTCCATCCCAGAAATTTTAACTTCCATGGGGAGATATGGGGGAGGGGGGGGGATAAAGAATGGAGTGTTACTTATGTACACCTTAGTTTTGCTACTTGTATACTGCCTACACCAGTTTAATATGAAAACATTTATATACTTCTAAAAGGTTGATGAATTATTTTTTTAAAATAGAGTAATCTTTAGATATACTAATCAATTATATACACACACAATTCCTTAATATTATACAGTCTTCAATTTAAGAATGCAATCAGTTCTGATACAAAACTCATTTGGTTTTTAAGTCACTTAACATTAGCATATCATTTCAACCACAACAACAACAACAAATGGCATAGCATAAACAGTCATTTGCAGTAAACTTTGGAAATATGAAAAAATGTAAGGCAGTTTCCAGTCTGGATAATCTCAAAACATTTAAACTTCTTGGGGGAATTTGTCTTCTTTCCATGCCGTCCTCTTGAGAATCTCTTATACTTGTCTTTGTCGTTATATTAGTCTGTCTATCCATTCACCTCTCTTTCTCTCCACCCTTCCCTTTAAAAAGGAGTGATATTAACTGTGGCAAAGGACATTGATGCACATGTATGTGATATCGCTATGAGATGTGATAAACCTGTAGTGAACCACTTGGAATAAAAGCTAGTACCTTTGGCCTTGGATGCGATCAAATTGCTGACCTTTGGGGGGCTGGTAAGGTGGAGGAGGTTGGTATGCTCGACTGTCATAACCAAAGTTATCATGTCCATCATGACGGTTATCATAAGCAAAGTTGTCACGGCCGGGATAAGCCCCACTGCCTCGGTGGTCAGGATAAGCCCCACTGCCTCGGTGGTCGGGATAAGCCCCACTGCCTCGATGATCTGGATATGGTCGACCACCTCGATCAGAATAGGCTCCACTGTTGCGGTTGGCTCCAGACCTTGGTTGATTGCTGCGCCTCTCTTCCATGGGGATGGGTACCGAGTATGGACCAGACCTCTGGTGAGGACAGGAGTGAAAACACTGGTTAAACACTGATAACCTTCAGTTATTGCTGGCAGTTTTCACCACAGAGTTCTAAAGTTTTGAAATAATTGCCTCTATGACGTAATTGGCATACATGTGACTCTTTCACTAAGAAATGTGACTCTTTCACTAAGAATTGCTATTTTCATTTTTTTTTGTAGTAATAAAAAGTGGCTCAAAGCATGTCCTTGATTTTACTAAGATAAAATGGGCGGTTAGAAGTGAAAGAATGAAAAGAATAAGGAGGGTAAGTCATTTAAGATGTAAATAAATTTAGGCAAAGGATGGTGAAGGAGGGAGATGGAGATTGAAAAGGCAAGAAAGATAGGAGAATGTAGGCCTATATAAACATCTTGACCTTTAGCTATTTTGTTAATTAAAATAATTTTTAAAAAATATTATCAATACATGTATGGCTTGGGTTAAAGATTATTTATCTTGTATAAGTTACCTTTAAAATTTTGCATTAGAATTAAAAGTTTAACCTGCGTGAAAGAATGTGTTTGAGGTCATTTAGAATCTGAGGAAGATTGGTAAAGACCAGTGATATTCTATAGTTAGCTAGATGGGCTAACGCTATGT
>BMAT01010742.1:255135-267500 GCA_019649035.1 Elysia marginata
GAGGACAGGAGTGAAAACACTGGTTGAACACTGATAACCTTCAGTTATTGCTGGCAGTTTTCACCACAGAGGCTCTATCCTCACTGTGCTAGCAAATAACGTATCTCCTTTTCTAAAGTTTTGAAATAATTGCCTCTATGACGTAATTGGCATACATGTGACTCTTTCACTAAGAAATGTGACTCTTTCACTAAGAACTGCTATTTTCATTTTTTTCGTAGTAATAAAAAGTGGCTCAAAGCATGTCATTGATTTTACTAAGATAAGATGGGCAGTGACCTTAAGTTAGAAGTGAAAGAATGAAAAGAATACGGAGGGTAAGTCATTTAAGACGTGAATAAATTTAGGCAAAGGATGATGAAGGAGGGAGATGGAGATTGAAAAGGCAAGACAGATAGGAAGATGTAGGCCTATATAAACATCTTGACCTTTAGCTATTTTGGTAGTTATAATAATTTTTAAAAAATATTATCAATAACTATATGGCTTGGATTAAAGATTATTTATCTTGTATAGGTTAACTTTAAAATTTTGCATTAGAATTAAAAATTTAACCTGCGTGAAAGAAAATGTTTGAGGTCATTTAGAATCTGAGGAAGATTGGTTTAGACATAATCTAAACAAGTTTATATATCCCCATTCAAAAAAGAAAACTTTACAAAACCATAGAAACGCAATTAAAATTTAAGAAAAAAAACGAATGGAAAATAATAAATTTTAACGACAAAAAGGCCAAATGTAGATGAAAATTCCGATTACAAACATACAAAAAAAAAAGAGAAATCATTTGAAAAATATCCAAAAATCTTTTATGAAAAATATCCAATTTTGTTGGCAATGGTCACACCCTCACAAGAAATTTTTGTTTCCCCAAAATAAAGTCAATGCTTTAGTTTCTTAGCTTATCTGTTGTCTACCAATCTGTCCCTCTACCCTTTATTTATTATTTTGGTCTTGTTTTTCCCTATTTTAAAGCAACGGCACGCCTTCATTAATTTGTAGAGCTTGCTATTTGAGTTTCTTCACCTTTGAAATCAACCATAAGAGTAAAATGATCACAAACTAATCTAAAAAAGAGCAATAAAAAGCCAGTCAATACTTAAAACCTTCTAAAATTCATATTCACAACATAGAGGGCTTTTCTTCACTAAAAAAAAAAATATTGAAATGAATCACTTGAGTGTGATCACAAATTTCAAACCCCAAATCGCTTACAGGACACATACTAATACCTAAAATGCCCATAAACTCAGACTGCATGTTTGATAATTCAATAGCAGACTTAAAAGCATAGACACCATACATGCACTCCGGTCAAAAATTTAAAAAAAAATAAAAAAAAAAAAAAAAAAAAGGAAATCGCTTGGGCTCTCCATCATGCAAATAAAAAGTAAGGAAAAAAACAAAGAAAAATTAATCGGATAAGCTGATTAAAAAATGTATCAGCTGACAACTAATAACAAATGCACATAGGCCAATGTGATGCAATCCCACAAAATAAGTCTAGGCTACTTGGGGTGTTGGTCAATTTAAGAAAATGGGCATTTTTAGGGGTTTGGTCAAATTTTTTCTCAAAATAATTTTAAAGTTCATGTTTTTCATCATATCCTCTAATGAGAAAGTGAAAACAAAATTTTTAGGGGTTGTGAAAACCTGGTAATGCCCTTTGGCTTCTACAAAATGAAAACTTTAAGTCCAATTTTCTCCACTTTTTGAAAGTTAGGCCTCTTGGATACCTTGTCTTTTAAGTGCGGTAACTCAGAACCTAATTAAGCTATATTTAAATAAATTTTTTCACCATTTTAGAGAGCTTTTAAAGGCCTTTCCAAAGACGTATATAACTCTACATCACAAAATTCTGCAAGTAGACTCAATTTGTGGGACCTCATCACATGTATGTTTATACTAAAATGGAATTGTTTAAAACAAGCACACAATTAATAACTGAAATATGTCTACTTATAGAAACCAGAGTTTATCTTAACGAAAAGAGATAAAAAAAAACAAAACAAAAAAAAATATGGGTAAGCAAACAATTTCCACAGAAAAGAAAACTTGAAAGAGTAAGCCCTCAGTCTCCTATTTTTCTTTAATCTTAATAATTGCTTATCATGCAAAATCGAAAAAAAAAAACCAGCCTAAGATAATTATAAATGTTTATCTTTGAAACCATTGCAGATACAAAAAAAAAACAAGATGTTCGGACCTAGTTCAAACGAATTGCAGGTTTAAAGTTTGCATCACATGGAATTACAGAAACAATTAACGATCCTGTCCCTCAATTACTTTCAGATCTACATTTTACACAACATGCCTTTTGCAGGATTGCACTAAAAATCTTTTTTCTCAGGAAAGTTGTGCCAAAAAATCATTTAGGAGTTCAGGTGCTGAGAGAGTGTGTTTGAGATTGGGAAAAGAAATCTTTCTTTTTTATTTTTATGTTCTGGGGAAAAAAGGGCGGAAGAGGAGGAAAGGGGGATGTGCAGAAGGAGAGTGTGACAAGCAGACTAATGACCAGCCGATAGCTATTGGTGGAAGGAGTAGCTTAGAGCTAGGCCTTTCACAGCATGGGGGGAAACTACAGGGCTAGAGGCAACAGCGGGCACACAATCCACTGCTGTTTGCTTTTGTCAAAGCAAACTTATACAACATGTACCAACTTTGGATGGTACATGCCAGAAAGGATAAACGAAAAATCGTTGTCAAATTATTAAAAAAACAAATGAGAAAGTAACGTATAAAAAGTAAATTAAGTCTTGTTGGAGTTTCGGGGGAACGAGAAGTAGAGTCCTCATTATTCTTTTTAACTTATTGATTTCGTTACTTCAAAATTCAATAACAACAATGTTGTCTAAGCTTGCCAAATCAAGGTAGGCTCTATACTAAACTTTGTCTCATTCCTTGCAAGTGCTGCTTTTCACTGCAGTGATACTAACACCAAACCACTTTACAGCTTTTTCATTTCACATGCATGAACTATTTTACAAGAAAAAAAAATGTCCTGAAAGTACGTCCTGAACTCTAATGAATTTCTAAATTTTTTTTATTTCGCGCTAATACATCTATGTTTGACTATGATGTTTAACAAATTGTAGACATTACAAAAAGACCAGATCCACGTTCCATGCATAATGTTACATCAGTAATTCTCCATGCATATCAGAAGCTCATGCTCATATTATGACTATCTCTCCACCTAACTTCCGTAGACAGTTTTAAAACCGAAAAAAAAAAAAATTTCGGAACTCACTATTCCAGAGATGAAGCAACCTTTCAAACAAAAAGTAGTAACTATTTACAATGAAATCTATAAAATGGAAAGGTCTTGTTCAATTTTGCTTGGCAAAATAATTAAAACAAAAAAAAAAACCCAAAACGTAAAGCAAAATAATGTAGAATTGTAACAACACTACACTCCTCAGCGACAACATGGACAAAACTGATGCCAATATTTCTTCGAATTAATTCCAATATTATACTAAAAAAAAATTCAAATGTTTAAGGAGTTTATGAAGCTTTCATTGGGTATGAACACTTTGAGGATCAATTTTCTACAAAGTAGACAAAATATTAGAATCAAAGAATAATTAAAAAAAAACTGTCCTGTTTGGACTGTATTTTGTTTGCTTAATGCGTCATCGTTATGTTTTGAAACATGGAACAATGTTACAACTTGCAAATGTTGCTAACTACGATGGCTTGCTTCACTCTTCTAAATTATAATATTGATTTATAGAAGAATAAAATTAAGCTCCAATGCTCTGCATAAAGAAGGTTTAAATGCTTTTATGGTTGCTTTAGCAGGTAGGGATTGACATTTAACTATTTTCTTACACCTTGCAACACAACATAAAAAAGTACTTAGAAAAATATTACCTTGCCAAAAAAACAGAGAAACAAATAAAATATTAGCAGCTTGATAATTCTTACAATATGAACGACACCTTAAAAACATTTGGCAAGGAAGTAGGAATGGAGTGAAGTTTGTTAATATGAGATATACAAAAAAGTTTATGAATATCATATATAGTTTTTTCTGTACAATTCACATTAACCAATTTTATGTGTTGAAAATCTTTTTCTCATGGTCCATACTATTTATCTCTATGTGTATATTATAATTATAAAATACTAACAAATCCTTTAAAGTTGCAAGGTTGCCATCTCTTTCCAAGCAGTGCCCCTTAAGCTAACGACACAAAAACCACAATACTGATAAAGCGACAACTTTACAAAACCACAAAGCTGAAGCATTTATAGTCCAGAAATAAAATCCATGAGAGGCTCGAGTGTTGCGCAGATGGAATACAATTTGCCAGGAGAAAAACACAGAGAAGATAAAACGCATGCAGGCAGCAGCAGGGACATAACTCCATACGAAGGTAGTAAAAGAACTGAAAAGGACTAGGTAAAAAAAGGAAAATCCTACGTACAATGTCTGGAGCAGCGCAGAGCAGGAAGAGTCACGGGCTGATACATATTTTGTTTAGTCGCATATTTTCAAGTTAACATAGGCAATCAAGAGTGGAGAAACAGGAAGTGTATGTGTTTATGAGAGAAGGAAAACATAAAAGGTTTTAAAGGGTTGAGGTCTAGTTTGGCATGCTAATGCTGGTAAGTCTGGTCTCATTGTTTTATTCAGTGCTGAAATGTGCGGCAGGAGCTACCATCGGGTAACCTGCATCTCCCCCTGCCCGTGACCCCCCTGCCCTGAGAAAGCCCCGTAGTCGGGCCGGTAGCCCTGATTGTCGTAAGGTCCACCTGGCGCAGACGGCGCGGGTCCATGCAAAACGCTTAGACCCGAGGCGTTACCAGCGTAGGTCGGGCTCACACGAGACTTCTGCTTGAGCACACACAGGATAGATACGATGACATGTTCATCAGCAGAGTTTTAAATACATCAATGAGACACATAAAGGCCAAAGTAGATAGGATAAGCTGTGCTGTACCTAGACACTTTATGAATGCTGAACATAATCAGAATGAAAATAGAAGTCTTGTTTAAGTTGATGGCAATTTGTCGTTATACTGGCCTGTAACGATTGATAATTATTAGGTTAAGGATTCAATGTTAAAACAAAAAAAAAGAACATTCGTAGGATAGATCACAGTTATCATAGAGGACAGACCCTTGTACTTTGGTAATGTTGGTATCTTTATCATTCTATCTTCCTCTCCATAACACTAGGTCTATTGTCAAACTAGCAAAACGGCTTGATATAAATATAACTTAATATAACTTAAGCCATCCAAAGGCGAGGTATAATTAAATCTTTAAAAAAGATACACTGCTTAAGCTGAAGATTAGATGGAATACACCAGCATTTATGGTCCCCTATTGTCACATGGCTAATGGCACAGCACGGCTTACCATGTGCAACGCACGATTAAATAGACATTGGAAGGACTGGGACATAAGAGAATATTATGTGAAGAAAACAGCAGATGACTACGACATCTTAGTACAAGTATTTCAAGTTCAAGACACACAGGATACAGAGGCGGGCAAAGTTATCACAGAATACATCAACATAACAATTAACAATTTTCTCCCAAAGTTAGCACTGAGCTTGCACGGGAATCCCTGGAGAGAAAAATGTTAACATGCGGGAAACAAAAGGTAACTGAAACATGACAGAAATATTTTCACATGCCTCAGAGGGAGAGGGGTGGACTAGGACAAAGACGGATACACATTTGAAAATACGAGTACACAAACAAGACACAACTAGAACCAGAGAGAAAATATCAGCATGGCACAAAGGATATCAAGGGCCATTAGGACACAAGAAAGAATATTTGCAGTATTCATTTAAAACACACAGTGAAAAAGGGGAGCAGCAAGTAATACAAGGGATATGACATCATACATGCTGCATATAAGATGAAGGATAAGGAGAGGACAAAAAGTCACCAAACACGGTTAGTCTATACGGGTCTACCTAAAGATAATACAACTAATGTTAAAACCTTTTAGGCTGGATAAGAATTGAATATTGATACCCCAATTTACTGACTAATGTTGAAACCTTTTAGGCTGGCTAAGAATTGAATATTGATACCCGATTTACTGACTAATGTTGAAACCTGTTAGGCTGCCTAAGAATTGAATATTGATACCCGATTTACTGACTAATGTTAAAACCTGTTAGGCTGGCTAAGAAGTGAATATTGATACCCGATTTACTTATATAACACTAATTGTACTGATTGAAAAATTTGAACTCAATTGAATCAAAGCCGAGATTGCCAGAAATAAAAACTAATGTATATCACAGGATCATGATAACTGCATTGTAAAAAAAAAGGTTTGTAGATCCGTAGACTAACCATACATCTTCTATTAAAATAGAATTTCCTAAATTGACAAAGACGACTTTCTCTCATTATGGAAGAAACAAATTCTTCTCAGAAAGAATAACACAACACACATTCACATTGTTTTATACCTAGGACATGGTTTTGTGTTAAGGAAGTCATTCTTCGCAAATGTTCTCAAATCTTTTTAGGCCATAGAATCTACATAACACCCACCATTATTTATTACAAATCGATCACATATGGACATTTTGTTCCCCCCCCCCCAAAAAAAAAACAACAACAAACGTAAACCATATCGATCTACTTGAAAATTCTAATATGAGATGCCTATTTAGATGTAGATGTATGAAAAGCATCCGGATATCAAGGAAGCCTGAATTCACCCTTTAACACTGCAACTTGATGTAGGTAAAACAAAAACATCTGAATTTCTACATTCTTGACACTAAATTCTCACCATTAAGCACTCAAATTTCAAGTATACTATATGCGCAAGAAAAAAAACAACTTTGACAACACTTCTTTTACTTCGAAATTTAAAAAAATCAGAAAATGAGAACAATATCAACATGACAGTCAGTATAAAGTTTGAAAACTAAGAATGAGTAAAAAGTTCTAAAATTTCAAATTTTTCTTTAAAAAATTGCAATGAGGCATATAGCCTGCCTGGTCCAGAGTGAGGACAGACAGAAAGGTGGATAAATATACTGAATAGAAAGTTGGAAAACATTAGGATTAAACTTTCAAAATTAAAACTGGAAACAAGTGGAGTGGCTTGAGATATAAGGACTAGAAAAACCTGGAACAGCATTAAGTAGAACTGAAGGCAGATCTAGAATAAAAAATGTACATCTTTAGCCTATAATAAGAAACCTTTGGAGAGTTTTAAACTAAAACAAAAAAGGGAATCAAAAGAAAGTCAAGATTCTTCACAAAAGGCTGATTAGATAGATCTAGTGGGGAAGAATTTTCATCATCAACCGCTGGGAGACTGACGTTCAACAACGGTAATAACAGAGGGGCAAAAAAAGTAGGGCGATGCAAAAGCTAAATTCTGCACTTCAGGCTGATAAGAAAGTAAATGGATATGCAAAAATCACATCAGAGCATGGTCAGAAAATAAATTCCATCTTGATGAATTCTACCTTTCGATTAAATGCTGTTTAAAAAAATAAAGACATCGAAGTTTTTAAACCATGGGATGATTAAGACTGGAAAAAGTTACTTACATAACGAATACCTACCTAAAATCATTATGTACTGAGTTGATTAAAAAGCGCTCAACAACTAACAACAAGGAAACTTGTTCAAAAACATGATAACATTCCTTTCATTTTGTATTAGCTAACAACAATCAAACCAAACATCTCCAGCTAAAGTTTGCCTTATAGCGGCTCAGAGATAACAGCTACTAACAATAACCTCACTCTTCATATCAACAGCACACAACCATCTACTCATCAAGTTTGCTGCCACTTTCAGCATCTCTGCGTAAAGCAGTCTCAAATCAATGATCAAACAAAACAGAAGCTTTCTTTCTAGCTAAGCCCCTTTTAATATTGATTTTTCATGGCCTTTTATTGGAAGGACAAATAAACTTTGTAACTTAAAACCTTGTTATAATGCTAAACTCTGAACAGTGCATGACAAGATTTTGGTTTCTCAAAGCTTGCAAACTCAAGGCTTACATATATATGAATGATTTCAGTGAATACAACACAAATGAAATCTATCTTGATCCAGCTAGTAATACAGTTTTTTCTCTTCTATTTCTTATCTCTGTGCTAGCCATAAACATCAAATACACAAATAGCACAATTTTTTTTTTCATTTACAAACGTACAAATTGAAATCACGGTCATCAAACATTGCTGTGAATGGCAAAAGAGCTGAAAGAAGAAAGAACTTCCATATATAACTTCGTACAACTGTCCAAAGTGAGATGATGAACTCAATGACAGCCCATGATGCGTCAAGCACATCCAAGTTTCTTACATTCCATCAACTTAACCTCTCAAGCAGACAGTAAAGATAAGGTTTATAGCGTGACAAGCAAAGGCAGGCACAAAAAGCAAGGTGTAGTACGCAATAAGAATTTTCTTGATCAGGTCAGAGAGATAAGCAAGGCAGAGACAGGGAGGCTGGACTGCAGAGTTTGGATAGACTATTGGCAATCAGAGGGGGGGGGATGGACATATGATGCAGGGAGCCCGGGCAATTCAATGGGGTCAGACACACACACTTTAAAAGCAATCTTGAAAGGAGAAGATGGTTGGGCAAGGAAATAAAAAATGCTGGGGGTGATAAGGAAGTTGTTTATTCTTTGTTAGGTTAGAATGTAGACTAGGAAGTTTTTCTATCTATCTACCAATTTCAAATAGTCTATCTATAAAATATTGTAGCTACCTCTGATGAGTTGGATCTCAGATAGATAGGTAGGTAGGTAGGGTAAACACTGATGGGTCAGACTTCAGACAGACACATAGATGGAAAAGCAGGTAGAGGCATTTGCTGATGGGTCAGATTTCAGACTGTCAAGCAGATAGGTAGGTAAGTAGGTTGGTAGGTTGGTAGGTAGAGGCAATGCTGATGGGTCAGATTTCAGATAGAAAGGTAGGTAGGTAGGTAAGTAGGTAGAAGCGTACCCTGATGAGTCAAATTTCAGATAGAAAGGTAGGTAGGCAGACAGGTAGGTAGGTAGGTAAGTAGGTAGAAGCGTACCCTGATGGTCAAATTTCAGATAGAAAGGTAGGTAGGCAGACAAGTAAGTAGGTAGGTAGGTAAGCAATTAGAGGCTACGTTGATGGGTCAGATTTCAGACAGACGAGTAGATAGGCAGACAGGTAGGTGGGTAGGTAGGTAAGTAAGCAAGTAGAGGCTACGCTGATGGGTCATAATTCAGATTGACAAGCAGCTAGGCAGACAGGGAGGTAGGTAGGTTGCTAGGTAGTCAGAGCAGTCAGATATGTAGATAAGTAGGCAGGCGGGTAGATTTCACGAATGAGTCAGAGGTCAGATAAACAGGTAGGTAGGTACACTGATACACGGGTGAGTTCATGTAGATAGGTAGGTAGATAGGAGTCCGTCTCTATTTTATCCGCATAAAAAGATATTGCACTCTTCTCCACCTTGTTTACTAATAATAGACTTATTATCTAACTTTCAAAGAGTATTTGGAACAAGTAGTCACCAAGACCAAGGACACAGATCATGGATGAGAAGCTGGCAGTTTCCCACCGCGCGTTGCAGCCCTGAGAACATACCTTGTCAACGCGCCGCCCGCCTGGTCCTCTCCCTGCACCTGCTGCGTTCGGCTGACCCCGCCTTTTCTTGCGGGGATCCTGGCTCGGCGTGTTGTAGCCGAACACAAAAACAAACACACCCATGAATACAATCACACCGACGCACATCAGCAAAACCGCCCACCAGTGATCCTAGGAAGAAAGAAAATTATAATCATAATATATTATTTTATTTAACCCTGCAGCTCAACTCACAGCGAAGGAGGCATGGGGAATATTACATAAGAGACCTGATTACAAGCATGCAAGTATGACAAACAAGAAAAACAAATAATAGCAAAGACATCATAGACAAAGCGCAATACAAAAGGTATAAACGAGGGGTGGTAATCAAAATAATCAAAATAAAAGTGAACGAGAGAGATAAAAGAAAAAAAAGTGAGCGAGAGAGAGGTGGTAGGTCTATGATGTAAAAGCTTCGAGAGAGAGAGAGAGAGAGAGAGAGACAGAGAGACAGAGACAGAAAGAGAGAGAGAGAGAGAGATAGAGAGAGAGAGAGAGAGAGAGAGTGTGTGTGTGTGTGTGTCCAGGTGGAGGGGTGTCAAACTGCATTGATTACCAAGATCTCTAGAATTTGATTTACTATATACGTATCAAAGGTCTAACTATATCGGCTCTATAAATGGCAATTATATTTTTTTAAGAACTAACACTTATTGAATGAATAATGCAAAAATTAATGTGTGACATTTCTAGGTTTCAAAAAATCTTAGAAGCAGCACAGGTGTAAATTCAAATTCATGATGCCTACAAATATGATTATCTCAAGAAAAAGTCTCTACTACTGATCTCTAATATTCTCTACTAATGACCTCTAATACTAATAACCTCTACTACTGATCTCTTATATTCTCTACTAATGACCTCTAATACTAATAGCCTCTACTACTGATCTCTATAGCATGACTATTTCACTAAGACTTGATATACCCTTATTGGTTTTTTATTTTTGCAAGCAAACCCTGGGCGTAGCCTTCTGTCACGGTACTTTCTCTACTACAGCTATTCAGATACAACAGATGGTTCTGATACTGCCAGTTTGTTAAGACCACAACATGAGATTGATACAAAGAGAAAAGATAATAACACAGGATCCTTTAAAAAACCAACAAAAACAAAATAAAAAGGCCTGGATGTTTACAGAGATAACTTTCTTTTTATATACAAAGACTTACCTCAGCCCAATTTCGTATATTTTTGAATGTGACAGGATCAAAGATAAGATCTGTCAACTGTTTAAAGGGTCCCTCTGCGTCAACCTTTCTGCATTTTGAAAAGACATCACAGAATCCCTTGAAGTTGTCACAATAGGCTCCTGTAAGGTACACAAGAGGGAACGAGCAATGGGGTGAGTAATATAGCTTGATACACAACATCGATCTCTTGGAAACTTGTTTAGGTAAAGTGAAGAGCGATGAGCATTTTATATATCGCTGCGAACCCACAAAAAAGCTCAGAGCACTTTACATTGGTTCCCTAATAGGACATTACCAAATAAATTACCATCTGAATCGACAAGGTTGGTTGTTTGAATTTTAACGTCTCTTTTCAACTACAAGGTTATATTAGAGAGGGCGCTTGAGACAATTAAAAGCGTGCTGCCACACTGTGATGTAAGGAGCGCTTGCACACACCACACCCAGTCACATTATCCTGACACCGGGCCGACCAGACTTAGCACTAAATACACTATGATATAGGCGGATCAGCAGCTAATACCAATTTTAAAGTCCTTGGTTTGACTCGGCCGGGGATCGAACCACGATCTGCAAGTGTCTTACAGCTAGGCCACAGAGCCGGTCTGAATTGACAAAACAGCAGCAGTTGAAGTGTATTGTTCCAACATAACGACAAAACCTTTCACTGCCCCAAGGCCAGTACTCATTTAAAGCCTTAGTGAGGCAAGGAAATGTGTATTCACAGCCTTTCCCAAGAAATAATTCCTTTCAAGGCTCAGATCCACTGTAGACCCCTTGGTCCGAGAGTCGATTGTCTACTCGACTTCACCAAAGAGGTAGATTTATTTCAGTATCACAGCGGCTTTCAGGCTGTTGGTTGGTTGATTGAATTTTAACATCTCTTTTTAACTACAAGGTTATATCAGAGACGGCGCTGGGAACAATTGAAAGCGCGCTGCCACACTGTGATGTAAGGAGCGCTTGCATACACCACACCCAGTCACATTATCCTGACACCGGGCCGATCAGACTTAGCACTAAACCCACAATGCCAGACACTAGGCGGATCAGCTGCTAATACCAATTTTAAAGTCCTTGGTTTGACTCGGCCGGGGATCGAACCCACACCTCCCGACCTCTTAGGAGTGTCTTACCGCTAGGCCACAGAGCTAGTCAGCTTTCAGGCTCCATTGCGCTTGATAACTATTGATATAACAGCACATTCCAATATAAAAATGGTTTTAGCCTCATCAAGACAGGTGTGACTGGGAAAAACAACATTTTTATTTCAGTGCTTGGAGGTGCACACTGACATGTCCTGCTTGAGCACAATGCTGTTACCATATGAACTCTGTGACAAGGGATGACAAACAAGCTCTTTGTAAGCTTTTCAATAGAATCTGTCAATTTGATAAAGCATTTTTTCTCCACCTCATCTTGACATTCGAATGTTTTTTTTTACATGCCTAGCCACCTTGTTAAATCAGTGAAGTGCCACAATTTGAATATTTCTAGGGGTTCCTATTTTAAGCAACACTTTTCTGTATTTTCATACTCTAAAAAC
>BMAT01010742.1:406625-416805 GCA_019649035.1 Elysia marginata
CCCAGACAAACTCTAAGTGTGAGATAACCAGTTTATTTTAAAATAAATAAAGTAAGAATGTATAGAACTACTGACCAGCATATCCTGTAATGTCCATCGCCTTGAGGTTTCTCGCTTTGACCACAGTCAATGTGAGGCGACCAGCCGTGGGCAGATAACATAGCGACAGCATAACCTCCCCTATGTCCGCCTTCTCCTGCAACGAAAAAAAAAACACAAAAAAAGGAAAATTCATTAGAATCATCGTTCTCGACAGGCCGTGCTTTCAAGTGTTTTACAGGAATAAGATTTAGTTAGAGAGCCACGGTTCGTGTTTTAAGGCTTTTCCTCAGGCATCAAGCCATGGAGCCACATCGGCATAGTAGAGTCTTTATAACCTTTGCTCGAAAATGTTCTCTTCGTTGACAAAAGGTGGCCTTATAAGGATAGGGGAATGCCGAGAAAACCGTGCCAATTATAACCTATCAAGAGGATGTTACAAACAATTATTGGAATAAAAGAAAAACAAAACGATTCCGTTGGCGTCAATTGCGAAAAGCAAAAATTTTCCCAATGTTTACATACATACAGTGGGGTTTGATATGTAGCCAGCTATATTTCTACAACTATTCGCAAAAAGTTTTAAATTTTTAAACATTTTAATTTCTTTTAATATGAAAAAAAATAGAGGGAAAAAAGAAAAGAGAAATGGGTTGGAAAGAAATAACAAAGTAAAATTAAAGAAGCAGAAACGACAATAAAAGCATTACAATGCAAGATAAATGAGACTACATGGAAGTCTGGACATTGAAACCGAACAATGCTGTTGAGGTGAACAGAGACAGGGAGGAGAAAATAAGAATAAAGAAATCACCCGCAGGACTAGTTCATTAGTACAATTGTGTGTAATATTCTGTTGTTTTCTTTAACAAAGAAGTTTGCCCTTGGTAGAAAAACTCAGACTCAATTTTCTTTCTCTCTGCAGACAGCAACAGCCTTCTCTACAGTTTAGGAATGAATACGCCAGAGTTATTGATCGTTCAATTGTCCAATAAACAGAGCTGGCCTTTGAGGTCTGCTGATGAAGGGAAATCTTACATCTTAAAAACTAACCAGCAAAAAAACCCTAGCAAAACAGGCCATCCATCATCTTCTCTTGAAAGAAGAACAATTATTTTTGTTCTATAATGACGGCAGAGACAGTGTAGGTGTAAGTTTCTTTATTTCCTAACTGCATATCTTGTTGTCTAAGAAAACCCAGGGTACACATCTCTGAGTTAGTATAACTTTCTCTACGTCGTGAGCTTCAAGGTTTTGTAGTGTTTATATAGATTTTTTTTCGCTTCCGCAGGTCACCGCTGACAACTGGTTCTAAATAGGTTGTAAACATTTTTTTTTTATTATGCCTGTGTTTTACGGAGAAAAATATTCTACAGTGAAGATTCAATCTGCGTTGTAAAAAAGAAATATTTACGTCATACCCTTTTCTTGAGGGGGAAAATTGAATGAGATAATAACCCTGCAATTTTGATATATTATCTGGTGAATGAGAGCGGATGGTCCCGAGCGAAGCAGGTTTGCCGAGTTGGAAGCGCCTGTCTGTATAATGAAAGCATCTGTCTGACAGCTTGTCAGCATTACACTCGACATTCAGCTACCTCATGTCTGTTTTTAAGTTCGGAAATCTCCGATAATTCTTTTACTTGTCCACTTCATTGCTTTTATTCTCACCTGACATCTGTAATATGTGTAGTTCAAAACTCAAAGATATGAGCTTCAGAGAACGCCGGGGTTTAGAGATAGACGTGAAGCTTTCGAATTTAAGAAACTTGGAATTCAAATCTTGCCTAAGGCAGGTTATTCTTGACTTATCACATACAGGTGATAAAATTAATGAGTACCCGGCTGTAGGCAGTGGGATACCTTGTTAGCATGAGAGACAGTTAGGCGCTTTGCACATTTTGACTAGATTTCGACTCATAAAGAGTCCATACAAACTCAATTGATTCTCTGTCGCTGTTAATACTACCTCTCATACACCATGCCTAACAAAACCATTCTTCTAGCACTCTCATTTTTACTTCACAGCTTCTCTCTAATTGTCTAGGATAGGACTAGGTACTGGTCCTAAAAATGTCACTCTTAGTAGAGACTTTGCACACCCTTTCGGCCTGGTGACGAAGGACGGTCCCATAGAGATCAGGAATGTGCGGAGTGCCCCCTCGCGATTCATTGAAGATGAGGGCAAAAAAATAAAAAACTCGATAGCAACACTATTAACATTCGGAAAAAAAAGAAAAGATATTAAAGGCATGGGACAACAAAGAATTTTTATTTAAAAGAAAAAGAGGGAACAAAAGACTGAAAACAAACACTAAATGAAAACCGATTACTAATACCCCAGCTGACTAACTGCGCAATTTCATAGACAATAAAACCAAGCCACATGGGAAACAACTAGTACACTTCAGTAGGCAGTAGAAGACCTTGTCGAGAGTACTACAGTGAGGCATTCAGATTAAGATCTCTCCCTGTCCATACCGGAACCAACGAGGCCGTACATTAATCCTAGTAAGCCAAGATTTGAACCTCTGATAATTCAGTCTGAAACGGAAGATGTCTAACGCAAAGCCAGGACGCTAATCTGTTTCCATTAACCTTTATATAGGGTTGCACTTTTCTTTTCCCTTCATTTCTGCCACCACGTTCCCCTTTTCAGGCTTATCTCTCTTATTTTTCCTGTGCACATCTTTCTTTTCAGGGAAATTAAACTTCTAGACAACATTATCTTGATTGACTTTTCTTTAGCTTTTTGCTTGTTTTGTTTAAGTTCTTGACCAAACTTTTCATTGACATTGCTATTCTACAGTCTTCTAAATGCTCTAAAACATCGACATTAAAATCTTACAACTGAGACAGAAAACCTATTCCTAGAGCCAGATTATAAAGCGAATAGTTCAAATCACTGGCCGGCCGAAAACAAAAGAAAAGACCGTCTGGTCTAGACATCTGGCTATAAAGAAACTTATTGGGCGAAGTTATTTTGAGAGATCAGAAGTTGCCTAGATTGTATACTGACACACACCAACTAGACAGAGACTAGCGGAGAGACCAAAAGAGAGAGAGAGAGAGAGAGAGAGAGAGAGAGAGAGAGAGACAGAGAGACAGAGAGACAGACAAGCAGAGACACGAAGTGTGAGGAAGGGAGTTCAGGACACATTCAATCAAACTTTTTCTGCAAATTCATGAATTCACTGACTTGCTTGCTCCACTAAGAATAATTCTAGGGTAGGTACTTAACGCATGAAGCAACCTCATGTTCAGTAAATAGTTAGTAGAGACCTTTAGCACACGCACCGTGTCTCACTGCGCGTACGTGAAAATCGGGAAAGCAGATTGAGAAACTATAAAAATAATGAAATTAACTTTTAAAAATAGACCCACAGACGTTCTATTTTTAGAAACTGGTTTCATTATTTTTATAGTTTCTCAATCTGCTTTCCCGATTTTCACGTACGCGTCTTGAGACACGGTGCGTGTGCTAAAGGTCTCTAATGACTTTGGAGAGAGTGTTTGTCCGCAAAAAGGCAACATTTGAAAGGAATAAACCGGCTTCTTCCTATTTCAACGCTAAACTTGGAAGGTATATCTTCATGTCAGTTCTAGCAAAACGTTGAATAAAATATTTGCTGGAAATAAAACACATATTTCCGTCCATTATGCCTGAAGTTTCTGGTTGCTTGTAATATAACTCTCAAGAATGATCGGGGGGGGAGGGGGGGGGGCTAGCCTGAGAAATTGAACCTTGTATCTGTGTGGTTAGACATAGCGAAAGCTTAAGGATTATTACTATTCAATGATCCAACTAACTATAAAAAAGACAACATTCAAGTTACAGTCATACAAACAATTCTATATGACTTTTACAGCATGCGTTTCGAAGGTAGTGATTTACACAACTAACTGGATCAACTTAGAAACTGGAATTTCTTAGAGGCGAACAATATTGTCTATAAAAACCACGAAAATTCTATTGAAAGCAGCAGAATGTGGTGCAGGACATGCTAGTCTTGGCGGCTGATATTTCATGTCTCCTTTAAAAACATTCATGTATAACTACCTAAACTACTACAGCTACTTGAGTATTGCCGAGACCAAATGTTGCTAATTCAGGCAGCCAAAGTTAAAAGGCTACCAAACCAATCCTTATAAAAGTACAAAAGGTAAACCAAAGAGAGGGAGTTTTATAAATGAAAGCAGGATCACGGAGCTGCGGAGCTACAGCAAAATGCTTTGGTCGACTAAGACTTCAAAGAGTAACTCCGATGTGGGTTTTTAACACAGACGATTGGCTCACTGGCCCCGCTAGCCCATCACCATCTTGGATTACCTCCGCTACGGGGTTCGTCCACCTGAGCGGGCCCGTAACGCATAGAATCAGTGACTTCCTCTCGAGGCCGCTCTGTGGGTTTTTGGACTCTGTCCATGGATGCTGCGCCTGATAAAAAGTTCGGTTACCCTGACTCCTGGAGCACCGCTACTCTGCTGAAGATTTTACATAATGTCTTCACAGATGGCAGAAGTCAGGAAAGCAGTCCCTGATGAAGGGACAGGAGTCTACATGCAATATCCTTGGCTACTTGCTTGTACTTCACAAACTGTAAGGGCCGAGGTAGAAGTTGTTCTATCAAGTAAAATCTGTTCGTATCAAGTACAAACCGCAAGCATCACAAAATGTGGCCATCTTTTCCGATGCTCTGTCAGATCTACAGGCCTTGCAATCAAAAGCAGAACTGAGCATCCTAACCTGTCCTCACCTCCCTACGTAAATGTCACAGAGTAACCTTTCAATAGAAATCCTTCCACTGTAAACACTATATACAGCAATGAGATCTCGGAAACGTTTGCTAAACGCATCTAAAGATACAAAAGTTTGCTTCGATTCTAGGTTTTTAATGTCATGAAATACAGTGCTCAACTTGTAAAAGGAGCTTTTGTTTACATTGTAGCCTAGTCCTATTTATTATTTTTTTTGTCACTCGGTGTTTCTCGCCGTTCGGTTGGTAGTATTTACTGACAAATGCAAAAGAATCGAAGCAAATTAACGACGATCAAGACGAGCATGACGGGGGAACTGAAGCCTGATGACGCGCCTACCAACCCGGACGTCGAAAAGCACGGTAACATTATCGCATAGATATAAGGTAGGACTAGGCTACAATGTATACAATGGTTTGCTTCGCTACCTTCGAATTCAAGTTTTTTCAAACTTTAGTTTGATGTGCCTCTTTATAATACGGTAAAGAGGCGCTGAATTTCCATTATTGTTTCGATAAATAGACAAATTTGAAAGTCTAATTTTTGGCTGGAAGCGAGTCGGAATTCTTGACAAGCAATAAAAACCACATATCGTGAATAAAACAGTTAATTCAAAGGGAGACAATTAAAGCAAAGTAACAAACTGTTGCACGCCCTTTTGTGACAATCTACTGTAAAAAAGCGAGATTCTGCTAAACTCAAAATGACCTAACCACGTCACCGGTACCAAAGCCCAAGTGACATTTTATGAAGCTTCCATTTCTTCTCCTTTTTTATCCATTCATAATGTTCTCTTCAAGCAAGCTGTCTGTCATTAGTGGTAAAAGTCAGCGGCCGAGATCATGAGAAAAGCTAGACTTGTGTGTGGGATGAAAGGTGAAGAAAACACTGAAGCCATTGCTGTCTGCGTCACGTCTTATTTCTTGGTTTGTCGGAGCAGAACCGGCCAGGGATTTAGATAAATGAAGAAATGACAGAGCTGAAGGATGGTGAAGTTGATGGTCGTACACAAATATCGATCTACTTTGTAAGACTGTCGACTTCATTTGTGCCCTCTGAGCAAGCTTGCGTTCTCCTGTTATTTAGTTCATTAATGGGGGCCCTTTCACTACTAGAAATGAGGCATTAATTCCGATTTGGCTCTATAGAAAAAAGAAACACGCCAAGAAAAACCGTAATTTTGACCATAAGTCCAGATAATTAAATAAGGAATAAATATTCCGCAGTCATTCACAGAAACAAATACTTCAAATTTCAGTTCTTACATCTACTAACCCTTGTTATATTTCATAACGCGTACAACAGGATTCTCCGAAAAAAAAAAACAAATTGTAAAAAACAGTTCAGAAATCAATGCCGACCACAGAATGTCAGGAATCTACCAGCTATACAGTATAAAGTTAAGGGCAACAGTGTACTTACTAGAACAGTGTGCTTATTTCGACAATCTTTTTAAACGGTAAAGATATGCCTCGCGTGAAAGCATTCTGAGGGTATAGCTTAAACGATTTTAATTTACTCTGACCATGATTGCAAATAGTATTACCTCATGATTATAGAATGTTTGCGCAACCCTTGATTGCTTTTAGACCCACATATAGATACTTACTCAAAACATCATTGTTCGTAATAGATGCTTACTCAAAACATTATTGCACGTTAACCTACATATAGATATTTATTCAAAACATCATAGCACGTAAAAGATGCTTACTCAAAACATCATTGCATGTAAGAGAAGCTTAATCAAAACATCATTTAACAAAGCACATAGACCTACATATAGATGCTTACTCCAAACACCATTGCATCGGAATTTTAATGTAAATAGTTAACGAAAAGTAAACAAAAGAGGGATTAAAAAAGAGAGCGAAGTAGAAATTATAAAATAAAACTTTAAGTTCTTAAACAGATAAAAAACTAAAGTAACGTGAATTAAGTTTTCAATTGCTGCGATTTTTTTTCTTTAAAACTTCGAATGCCGTTCCTCTAACTGGTTGAAAACAAACAGAAAGAAATTATGAAAGAAGGTTATACAAAAATAGTATTTCATTCGAGGTAAAACTATTTGCTCAATAAAAAGCTAGGCCTTTAATTCATAAGATGATGACGAACAAATCTTCCATAATTAAGTCTAAAAATTGTAGTTGATTGTTTTTCTTTGGACATTGATAAATTAAATTTTCTCGCCCATATTTTCTATTCAACTTAAGAATTAAGTTACCGTAAGCTAAACTGTAAACACATGAAAATACCCTAGATAGCGAGACTAATTTTTTTATGTACTTTTATATACTTTAATAATCCCTTTCGGGAAATTTTGCGTAACTGTGTCGCCACAAGAGCAGCGCCACTAATGAGAACGAAAAAAACATCAACCAAGGTAAGAAAGATAGAGTGACAAAGACATACAACTGTACAGGATGGAGAAGGTAAGACTTGAAAAAAAAGAGGAATGTGAGAGTGATAGACAAACGGTGTATAAACTAGAGAGAAAGTTAGTGGAAAGTTAAGAAAGAGATACAGATGCAAAGAGGAGTTAGGTAAAAGAAGTTTTTTTATATTGAAATTTTAAAAAATGGTTATACTTTATTTATAACGCACCTAAAAACCCTTCTTCGCCGCAAAATGGCGCAACCAGACGTCCAATGAGTACCAACAATGGGCAGTGTCATATATTGTTAGTTATCGTCTGCTCCTCTGGGAGTTGATAAGGTAATTTGTTTGGTAATGGCCTGTTAAATACCTCTTGTGAACCACTTAGAGCATTAATATATTAGGCGTTAAATGAAAACGCTATTGACTCTATCATACAGAACTTACCTGCGTGGAAGCGTAAATATCTCGCACAAAAGCGGTCTCGTTGGCTAGACTTCCCTCAGCTAGAATGTCTTTCACAAGCACTGCCCCAATAACGTCATGACGCGAAAAACGGTCAAAGTCGTAAATGTTGAACTGCAGAGCACGTTGTGAAAGCTCGTCATACGGTACGCTAAACGTAAACTTCTCCATGAACTCCGGATTGAGCGTCTTGCGGTGGACTTTAGTTTGAAGCTTCGTCTTTCTGTCGGGCAGGAGGTAAACCTTGACGTAGGGATCACTCGTCCCGGAGAAGTCTTTAGCCGGGAGATTTTCCGCCTTGAAGATATGCACAGTGAGCGTGGCGTCCTCCTGGTTGTAGGTTAGAGAGAAGAATAGTTTCCCACACGGCGCCTGGTGTTCGGATCTCAGCGAGTCCACCGACGCCTGTTTATAAAGCTCTGGCTTGAGTCCGCCCAGCTCGGGCTGTTCCCGACACTGCCTGACGTTGGACTGCACGGTGAACTCTATGTTAGACAGGTTCAGTCGGTGCGACAACATCCGCTGGAAATTCTGGTGTCGCTGCGATACAGTGGGGAGCGTCCACTGGCGATCTGCGATCTGGATCATGTTCTTCTTGCCGGAACTTATAGCAGGGCTTCCCCCGGACCCAGGCCCGGCACTGCTGGATGAAGTGCTGCTGCTCTTGTGGATGTCTGGGTAGCTTCTGCTGATGGAGATAGGGCCGGTACCTGAGGGCGTGCAGGAGGGCCGGGCCCATTGTTTGGTAGGCAGACCGGTCATGCTGTCTGTGGTTGGCAAGAGAGTCAAACCTTTACGGCGGCGGTAGAAATACCAGCCTACCACCATGAGCACGCCCATCATTAAAGCCACACCCCCTGTGACTCCTCCTACTAGCACAGCATCGGGACCTGTGGATAGGAGAGACAATCAGTGTCAGACGTCGATCACCTCGGTGGACAAGCTAATCATATGCCCTGGACAAACTTTGAAATATTGATTTTAGTCTACTGGTTGATCTTAGCTCAAGTCTCTAGACTAATAAACAACTAATATAGTATCTTTAAAATGTTGTCTTTTCGCAATCCTTATAGAACAAACATCGTTTTGACCAGCCAAAAAACAAGCAGCTGACACTCAAAAGTTGTCTAAGCTCAAAATGCTACAGTCAATTAATATGCACACACTATTCCGAGAGGTGAAAGCCTCTCAGATTTCGGATTATCTGAAAGAGATTGGATTATATGGCAAAATCTGAAGCAATGTATAGAAAACTTTTAAAACTTGTAAATAGTATCTAAGATTTTTAAAACTTGATTTTAATGTATGAGATAAGTTGGCAAGATTAAAGTATCGGATTAAACTACAGATGAAGAGATCGTAAGCATTGAGACCATCGTTAATGATGGACTGGGCTTGTAAAAATTTCAATCAATCAATCAGTCCTACTACTTTTTAGTTGGAAAGAAATTAGATAATACAATGGAATAAATGCTTTGTTGCAAAGGCTATCAAAGAATTGCTTTAATTAAATAAGGATAATTGGGAGACGTTTATGCAACCTCGTAGATGCAATACGCTAATTTCGATACTCAGTTCACAAACACCAAAATACAAACAATTTCTTTTCTCATGGACCTCTCAGCAGGATGTTGATGCGAGAATCTACTTAAATTCACAGAGTACTTTAACTATCTTGGCGACGCCGCACATGGTAAAGGTGATGTAAAAATAAAACAATAGTTCACCCTTCTATAGTATACGATATGAACCACCGAAGTAAGAAATTTATTCAAATTCGTAAAACAAGCGACGATTTAAAAACAAATCATTATAGAGTCATCGACAAAACAGCGGGCTTCAATAGGAGTCGGGCCTAGGGCAATAACTAAATTTTCCTTTTTCAAACCGAAAAAGAATTTCTTGTAAATATTTATTTCTTCAAATTTTTTTGTGGCAGTGAGGTAAAAGTGCCCCATAAAATTTAACGAAACTGCAAAGCGGAAATGTAAATATTGTATAAAATGTATTTTCCGTCTAACCATTTTGTACGCCCCCAAAATTATTTGTCTTTGAGTCGATATACAGTGGCTTTTTCATATCATGGACGATTTTCACCCTCTCCAGATTTTTACAACTAATGTGTAGGTTTTCTTAAGCCGGTTTCACACGATGCGTACCCCGGACGGAGGACTCCAGATCGTATCTGGACCGAAGCTTTGGAAAACTTCTGTCCCTAAATACCACCTAGACCCTTAAGCATGGGAAACACCACGGGATAACGATGAATAAAACCGGATCACAAGTCGGCAAATTTCAACAAAGACGAAGTTTAGATTAACAAAGTGCTACGTATGGTCGATACTTACATACGGATGTAAAGCCTGGACTCTGTCTATACCAATGGAACGTAAAATTGAAGCTTTTGAAATGTGGACATACCGGAGAATTCTTAGAATTTTATGGAAAGAAAAAACAACCAATAAAGAAGTACTCAAAACCATGACCCTTAACATTACAGAACTTTTAAGATCTATTAAAAAGAAAAAAATGTCTTATTTTG
>BMAT01010742.1:465593-478872 GCA_019649035.1 Elysia marginata
TATGAGGTTTATGATGAATTGTAGGACTTCAATGTGGTGAGATGATCGAACCAGAAACATTTCAGTCATCTCTTCACCTAAACCGCGTGTCAATATCAAATTTGGCGGATCTATTTATAGAACATTGTAATCATACAGCCACAACCATTCATTTCTCATTCTCGGAAACAAAAAAGCATTCCGTTAAGCCGATAGATTAGCAGCGAGAGAACCTTTTATAAACATCAGCAACACATTGTGCAATTTTGAAGCCTATTGTGAAAGATTTGGCTTCGTGATGGAATTATGGAGCCTTTTTACGCAGGTTGTTAAAGACTGTGGGTATCCATAGATAGAATATTATTACTACTCTCAGTGAAAATTAGTATGGATCCAGATAGGTCTAGAGATCAAAACAAGAAACAAAGCGTACAAATCCTAACTTGGTAGGCAGCGCAGGAAATGACACTTAGCGAGCCGTGATTAAACGTTATGGATTGTGCGCATGCGTGTGGTCGCTTTTTGGTTTCGTATGGTTTGTTTGTCAGGTTCATTTATGTTCCTTCGGCGCATGCGTAACATCAGAGAAATTCATCTTGGGTGTTGTTGTTGACACAATCGGGATTTAGACGGATGCAATAGATAGCTTTTGATAAATTCCTCCCTTTTTGTTCTTTTCTTTCCTCCAGCTAGATGGGTCTTCTTTTCCCTCTTTTATATCCAATATCTTGTATATATTTACCTCTAACCTCCGACCTCCCCGGTTCGCCCTTCTCAGTTATTTTTTCCTTCCACTTATAAACATTAAATAATCGTCTTTCGTTTCCACCAATTAAAAAAAAATCCAGTCTCTATTTCAATATCTGATCAGCTGCCTGGGTGTTTGTCAACCAGTGTGTTTGTCAACCAGTGTGTTTGTCAACCAGGGTGTTTGTCAACCAGTGTGTTCGTCAACCAGGGTGTTTGTCAAACAGTTTCTGTAGGCCTCTCGGAGACAAACTGATTCTGTATCGTCATGACATTGTTTCAACAGCCGCCAGGATTGGAACTCGCTATTGAGTGGCCGTTGCACTGCAAGGCTAGAGTCAAGGCGGGCGCGCTATCGTGTGATAGGGTACGATAAGATAAGATGAGATGGATCTATGTTTTCCTTTAAAGGGACACAGATGGTTTGTAGAAATGAAATTATAATCCAGTCATAAATTTGACTTTGTTCAAGGAGCTAGGAGAATAATTGCTTTTGTAATTGTTTTTTTACTTGTTGTTTTGTTTACAGATAAATCTTATTTTGTTTTTTTTTTGTTGTTTTTTGTTTTGCGATTCTTTTAATTAATGAAGCTCTTTACAAAGTATTTAGAGTCAAAGAAAGCTTAGTTCATAATCATGCCAGCGTGTCCGTCTCAATAATCTATAAATGTGTACTGTTATGGCCTACAATTAATGCGTCTCGTTGTTAATTGCCTATTCTATTTACTTTTGTTGAAGGCAACGAGGTAGAGTAATAGATACTCAACTGTTTTATCAGGGTGTCTTAAATTCGAACCTTGGATTGATGATGTCGACATTTCTTTACCAAGCCTTGATAATAACCTAATGCGCATGGCCATGGCCAGCTAAAATTTTTTTTCAGAGTACTATGACCACTTACTACAAACAATTTAACCCTTGTCTGTTTAGAAAGTACTTTGGACGGTAATGACCCGACAGAAAACTCATAATAAGCTTTGAAATATTGAGTGAGTTTATTGCTATATGAAGATGTCCTATTTCATTTGTCTGTTTGTAATGTAATGCATACCTCCTTCTCATTTCATACAAAGGGTTGTTTTCCATAAATGCCGTGTAAAGCAGTTCCGACTAATTGACATAAAATATGTATACCCGCAGGTGTCTTCGCCATGCGCCTTCAACACGCCTCTGACAATTGTCTTGGCCCTTTTATTTAGGAGTTCATAAATATTTATTAGAAGTACACGTGACCTTCTCACGTGACCTTGGTATGTGCAGAAAGTGCGCTAAGCCTATAGCATTGGGTCAGATATAAGTCTGAGATACGGGTGTATGTTTCTAGTGGTATTTTCAGTTACATGTAGTCGGTGTAGTGTAACCACAGAATCAGTGAATTTGCGCCATGTTTCACTTGATAGTAGCAACTTTTTTATCATCAACCCTATTTTCTTCTTTGGAGTGCAAACGCACCCCGATGCCGTGTATTTTTTTTTGGCTCTAAAATCATCAATGTTTCACTTAAAAACATCAAATTTTATGACTTTCTCTAAATTGACCCTTTCATCACTACTCCAAATAAAAAAGAAAAAGAAAAAATCTCAAGTGAATGGTTTACTCACCCCAGATGACCTCCCCTGGAATTTGAGATTTTGTTTGTTCGCGGTGTGTTTGTACCCCCTATTAAAAAGATCAAACATAGATGGAAAACTCCTGTTTCATCTCTTTGGATGCATATGCACAATTTTCTATACTAGAATAACAAGTCACGGAACTTTCGCATTTATATAATAGATAACAAGTCGTCTCATAAGTCAAAAACGTATAAAATTTATAAAATAAGTGATACCCCAATGAATGAAATAGGTTTCTTTTCTTCGCTTCTACAACATTGCAGGGGGGGGGGCGTCTGCATCCAACATTAGATGAAAAATAGGAATATTCGTAAAATATTCTATATGGCACGTATGGGATGCCTTTGCACCCCAAAATCACGAAAAAAGAAAAGTTTTCAAGGGGTGAAAGTTGCGTTAAGGAAATTTCGCTATCAACTTGAGTTGGTATTTATTGAAACTGTAGAGTCTTTATAGTCAAATGTAACGATAAAACCATTGAAGTTCATGACTGGAACTTTAGGCATATTTAGAGGAGTGGTCGCTGGTGTCTCTTATCAGTAATGGTACATTGGTAAAAGTGATTTTTTTTTCGATTTCTTGAGAATAGATCTCACAGATACCTAATCTTTCAAGTGTAATAACTCATGTCAATATATCATAATCGTTTTCGACTGCTATTAAGAGATTTTTATAGCCTTAAAACGATGTGAATATCACAAAAGGTCAAATTTCCGTAGCTAGTCATGTTGTGGTAACTATATCCTCTGGTTAAACGATGATTTATAATATCGTAGCGTTGTCGATGAATGAATGAGGGTGGGACAGGGGGGCGGGGGGGGCAAGGATGAGACGTCAGCCATATTGGCTTTAGCGACAGATTAATTTCAAGAGGGAATTCCCTGTACTCACTAGCCTATAGGCACAGAGTCGTAACATCACCAACATGTGTCTATACCAAAGATTCCCGAAATGGATGTGCTGACAATATTTCTTTCATACAAATATATATATATATATATTCCTGTCCTGACGGAATCTTATGTACTATCACCTCTCATTGTTTTTCGATTAGTTCTGCATTGTTCAGGTTTTATTACGTTGCCTTTTTCAGGCGTTTACTCTAGTGGGAAAGTTTGTGTGGAATCTGAAAACAGACATTTGACACCAAAAATTAGATTTTCGAACCCCCCCCCCCTACACACACACACACACACATACACACCACTGCCCGCCTCCTTACTGCCTCGAAAGTTTATCTATACCACGCCGGATACCCTAACACGTGCAGCGCTATCATTTTTTTCTATTAATTTACTCAACATGCTCACCATGAACTACCTCACATGCGCAAAGACCAAAAAAAGCACGTGTGTTGTCTTAGGTTATTCTCGGCTGTTTCTTATGATGAACAAACCTTATATTTATTGAAAATCATGCCAATTACTAATTTCGGTAAATCAGAACTAATGAAAGAAGAAACGAAAGACAACAATGATAAAGGCAATTAATTTTTTTTTTTAAATATTCAAAAGATTGAGATACTTTTAGCATGACGATAAATTAAAAAAAGAAATGATTTAGATGGCTTTCCAACATAATAAGTCTTCAAAAGCTTTTTCTTAAATTAAAAAAATTGCAAATGCACGCCTTTATTTTAAGAATGCTTAAAAAAACAGCCGAAGATGTCGGTTTTAAAAAGTCACGGGTCCAAAATTACTAAGAACTGAAAGCTTTTGATTTCACTTTAGAGTCAAATTTCGTTTACGCCCAAATCTTCCAATTTTGCAGCGCATGTCGATATAAGCACTTTCAAAATCCAACTACTCTCTTTGTCTCTCCTCTTCCCTCTCCTTTTCTTTCCTCTCTCTCTCGCCTTTTCTCCCTCGCTATCTTTGTACCTCACTCTTCCCCTCCTCGGTCCACTCTTGATTCACAGTTGAATTGAAGCAACCCAGATTTAAAACAAAGATGAATTAACTTATCCTCTTTCTGTTATGCTCTCAAACATTTTGACAATGAAAACCCGACATATTAGCAAGACTTTGTTAGCTCATAATTTCCGCCACAAGTGAACTAAATCAAAACAAAGACAGACTTAATTTTTAGGGCATTGACCTGCCCACTCTACCTTAGTGACTTTACTCTATTTCCTAGTTACTTAGCTGTGCCATTTCTGCTATACTGGTGTTACACAATGTTTCATGGGGAAGCTAGAATCTTCAGTCGTTGACATAAAACTCGTAAAGCTTTACATTTGCAGAAAACATCGTAATAACTAGATCTAGATGAGGCTTCCTTCTAACCTAAATTTTACACAAGAAAACAAAGCGGGTATGTGGGGTAAAGCATAAAGCAAGATTTCTATAGCAAATAACCAGACTCAAATGACGCACACGAGTAAATGAACGATTCAGGCAGAACTTTCTCACAGATAAGAGAGGGAAAGAGAAAAATGTTATCTTAAAAATTACATTTTGAGACAAATTAAATTTGTCAGCTGTTTAGCACTTTGATTTGTCTGTGGCAAATGAATGAAAACCAGGAACTGCCATAATAATTAGGTTTTTCTTTTCTTATTCCCTGCAAAAACTCTGCAAGACGTGTGTGGGAGTGGCATCTGTGTGGGTTCAATTTTTTTATATGCAGAGAAAAGGCTACCGTATACCCCTAACGGTAGCTAATCAAATGTTACGATACAAACAGCTGTTGTGGTTTGCTTGGGTCTTTTTTTTTGGCAGACACTTGAATTTCAGTGTCGTCTATGCCTAAATTCTATCATTGGTTCAAGCCCATGCACAGACAACTAGATTTTTCTTCGCCCACCTTAGTCGGCCCACTGGTTATAAACGGTAAAACAATCTGGTCACAATCCTTAAAGGGACTCACTGGTGCCAACAACATCTGCTTCCTCTTCCTCTCTCTCTCTGTCTATCTGTCTGTCTGTCTCTCTCTCTCTCTCTCTGAGTGTCTGTCCCCCTCTCTGAGGATCTGTCTTTCTCTCTCTCTGAGGGTCTGTCTCTCTCTTTGAGGGTCTCCCTCTCTCTCTCTCTCTGAGGGCTTGTCTCTGTCTTTGAGGGTCTGTCTGTCTCTCTCTGATGGTCTCCCCCCTCTCTCCCTCTGAGGGTCTGTCTGTCTGTCTCTCTCCTGAGGGTCTGTCTCTCTTTCTGAGGGTCTGCCTCTCTCTCTGAGGGTCTGTCTGTCTCTCTCTCTATGAAGGTTTGTCTCTCTCTCTGAGGGTCTGTCTGTCTTTCTCTCTCTCTCTCTGAGGGTCTGTCTCTCTCTTTCTCTGGGCTTCCTGTTTATAGTTCAGATCATTATCTCTCATTATGAGTTTGGATCTCAACAAACCCAAGAAAAGGACCGGTAATTTGCAGTAGATCCAGTGAGACTGCTCTTCAAATACTATCCCCCCACTCTCCGCACGCCCCCGCACCAAATTCTTCTGTCTGTGTCTTTTAGAGGGAACCGTGCCTGGCCTAGGCAAGCGTAGCAAACAACGTATATTTACTGTCAACGTAATCATGCCCACAGCTCGCCTGATGAGAAGCCGACTGTAGTTGTTCAGCCCGCCTGGTTTCCGGTAATTACCAGCCAATCAGATCTGAGGTCAGCGGCCCCTTATGTCCAGTTGTTGTCCTGGCGCGGGATAAACATGGAGGCCGGACCGCTCTGAAAGTTTGTTATCGATTAAAGATGGTTTTACCTGGAAATGGTTGTGAAGAAATGAAGGAGCTAGACGTTGCAACGCAGAAGCGACACTCAAAGAAAGTACACTTAAGAAATCTCTATATATTACAATAAAACTTGAGGGGATCGGCTGTCTTAAGAAGAGATCTACTTTGTAGTTGTTTTTTTGTACCAAACTCAAGATTAATAAGCTAGATTTCTAGAGTGTGTATGCTCAACTTTCTTTGCTTATAGGTGTTAGATACAAAGGCTTTGGTTAGGGAGGGCGGAAGGAAGGTGTTAAATTCCCGCGGTTGAATATAGTCGTGGACAAGACGAAATCCTCGTAGATAATGTCGGTGAGGTTCAAAGAAATTAGCACAGGGGAAAATAGGCTTATGACGGAAATATAATGTTAGACCCTAGAATGATCAGTGGAAGTAACGGAAACACAACCAGTGATCAGCCTACTGCTGTTTAAACGAAAAAAAAAAGCCTGGAAATGCCCTGCCTTTAGTGGGATACGAACTTTGGATTTATAGAGAGGCTTTTAGTAAATACATACTTGTTTCGGAATCAGACCACAGCATGTCCGGTTTTTTGCCATCACATAGTTGCAATGTTGCTGAGGTCTTTACTAAGCGTCTTCGTCTAAATTAATAGTTCTGACCTATATCAACCTATTGGCCTTGAATTTTGTATCAAAAGTCGTTTAAGGGCGTTTTATGTAAGCTGCGTGATATTTGTTCCTGTCGTGCCACACAAAGAGATGCATAATTTGTTAGAGGAAGTCGGAATAGATTAGACTAAGTGTTTCACAAGTTGTGACGTAGATAGGTATGAAACATTAAGAAGGCTTAAGTTATATTTAGGATCATGGAATGCGGGGCCGCAAATCAACACGTTACCGGAGCTATAAAATCAAGACATTTTGTGCATTCGCTTCAAAACAAGCTATTTTGTTCACAATTACTTGAAATCAAGCTATTTTGTAAACATGTGCTTTAAATGAAGTTATTTCGGAGAATAGGTTTCAAATCAATCTATTTCGTAAACGTTTGCTTCAAGACAAACCCATTTGTAAAGAGCGTTACAAGATTCTTTAAAATGAATTATCAATGTAAATTTTTGTGGCAAGTTTTAAAAAGACAACCATGAAGGGATGTTATTGCAATCCTTTAACAATAAACTTGTTCTGTGTCGCAACGAAAAGCTAAGATTTATATCAGTAAGGACAAGTAGTGCTTTGCTCTGGTTGCTTTTACGCTAAATTCTTATGTCAGCTATAAATTTTTAACGCGCAATGCGTTTGTGGGTTGATTTTTTTTTTTCAAAGAAAAATTGGAGTGGCACAAAAAGGTGTTTTTTGTTCTGTAAAATCTTGCCTTTTCAAAACCAAGTGTTGCAGCATCGGTTATTATAGAGAGAGAATTAAAATATTGTCCCAGTAAGACCGAATTCGTCTTTCCAATACTTGTCACTGAGAGTTAGTTCGAATGAGTTCTTTAAAAAAGAGACAGTGACCGTTGTTGGTAGCTCTGCTTAGACTGCTAACGCAAAAACAAGTCTTCATTTAAAAATAATCTTGGTGTTTCACGATGTGTCCAATATAAACTGGCTTAAATGTTTATCATTTTTTTAAAAAGTTATCTAGTTGGAAGCTTTTTAAATAGCGTTCAGTTAACGGCGTGAAAATTAGTCTATTTGTACTGTATACTAAAAACAATATCATTTTAGTTTTTAAAATGTGTGGTATACTGTACTTTTTTTACTTAAGACATTGCTAGTAGAGTTCCAAAGCTATTTCCAAAAAAAAATATTGTTTTGTTCTGCTTAGAACCATGAACACATCAAAACACAGATGGTTTGTGTCTATGACAAAAATAAACATAGGAACCTGTCAGAAGAAAGAAAAAAAAACTTGAATGACATTTAAATGGAGAGAAACTATGGATGAATTTTTAATGCAAAGGCAGGTTTAGGGATGAAACTCGAAATTATTTTTCTTCAAATTGCCTGGAAATGAAACAGACAAGCCTGGAGGTAGAGGCCAGTAGTTAGAAAACAGTTCAACAGAAAAAAAAATAATCATATTTTTATCTTCAATGATAATTGTTTCTTCATCGTATAATCATCATTTCTGTCGCCGTCCCAATTAGTCTATGTTTTTGAAATGTTTGTACCTCAACGCCAGAGTAAAACTTAAAGGTTATAAATCGAGCAAGCGACCTGTGTTGACCTTACTTGACCGGGCAGGTTGAAGAGGACTTTGGCGGTACCCGATGTTAGTCCATTATTGTTTGATATCAGGTGATCTCTTACATGTATTTTTATATCCACTTGACCCAGCTTTTGGAGACATAGAAGGCATAATTTGTGAATGTCATGGACATAATGATCCTAATGATCGAAAGCTTTTAAATTGGAGAAGATGGTCCGGCAGTCAGAGCAGTCAAAAATTCTTAACCCGGGGCTAACTAAGCACGCCAGACATCCGGTCTATTGCTATCTTATCGGACTCTATGTCTAATTAAATCACTGTGACACACGTGACAAAGATCTTGTGTCGTTGTTTTCCATGAGGCGATAGTTTTTAAAATCACGTGCTGGACAACGCGTACAAGAAGGGAATTTTACTAATGACTTTAATAACTGATAGCCGATCAATCTCAGAATAGCTCATATGTCAGGAGCGTAGTTTAATTGGAATCACTTCACTTTCGTAGGTGATTATATTTTTTTTTCAGAAATGTAAAAGAAAGAATCGCAGGTTATGTTACTGGTCTTAGATAGAGAATAGTAGATAGATTAAGAAAGTTAAAATGCACACATTGCAGGTCCGTAATACGTTCAGGATATCATCCGTTTCAGTGTAACCCAACATCTGCTTTGTGGTTCATTTCAGTTATTAGGTAAGCAAGGGAGGAGTTTTCATAATTTTTCACCCCTCTGTCTCAGTCTCCGTCTGCCTGTCTGTCTTTGTCTCTGTCTGTCTCTCTGTCTGTCTGTCTGTCTCTCTCTCTCTCGATCCATCTATCTATCTATCTATCTATCTATCTATCTATCTATCTATCTATCTATCTATCTATCTATCTATCTATCTATCGTTCCATCTGTCTGTCTATCTATCGTTCCATCTGTCTGTCTATATATCTATCTATCTATCTATCTATCTATCTATCTATCTATCTATCTATCTATCTATCTATCTAGTACTGAGAATTTACTTACTTTGTGACCTGTTACACTATGTTTCATAGCCTACTATAGGGACGCAATCTTCAGGCTAACCGTTATGTAAGTAGTTTCGTTTCGTTTCGGTCTCGGTCTCGGTATGGTTGTATTGCTGTAGAAAGTGTTTTCTCCTGTGAGGACGATGTGAGGAAAGAATCTCCTTTCTTTTATTGAGGCTGAATTTTTTGTAGAAAGTACTGCGTACTTTTCTGCGAGGCAGGGGCTGCACCGTTTAGTCTTTGTAGAGAATGCTAGTGCTTTTTCCAGTATGTTCCACGATAAAGTGTGTTTTATGTCTCCGTTCTAAAACATAGCCTCAATTTATTAAAAACGTTGAGCACTTATACTATGAGTACTTATGTAGTCTAAATCTATCTATCTATCTATCTATCTATCTATCTATCTATCTATCTATCTATCTATCTATCTATCTATCTATCTATCTATCTATCTATCTATCTATCTGTCTGTCTCTCTGTCTATCTATCTATCTATCTATTTATCTATCTATATACCTATCTATCTAAATATCTATCGAGCTATTTGCCTAAATAAAGTGAAGTCCGCATTGTCGAAATGTTTGGGAGCAGCTAATTCAACTCGAATTATTAGAAGTTCGAGTGAGAGGATAGTTGAAAAGGAAAGGTATACTTGTTGGGGTCCTGAAATAGATTCGAGTTATCCATAAATTCCAGTTATAAGAGTTGGAGTTATGTGGATTCCATTGCATCTATCTATATCAATTTAATTCAGTCAAAGTTTATTCAGTCAATACAAAGTCACATACGTATAAGTATTTAAAATAAGCAACGCTCAGTCAGGCTGATAGATTCTAACATTATGAATGTCATAGTATAGTAAAGTACATATATAGATTATTAGTAAATTTATTCAAGAAATGAAATGTTATCTCTCTTTCTTTCTTTCCCCCCCTCTCTACCTGTGTAGCATTTCCTCTCTTTTGTCAAAACGAATAGGAAATATATGCACTGCTCTTAACCCATTCCGCCCAACGCAAAGCCCCATCCTAATGTGTCAATCATTTAGCCAAAAGATTCAATTAGAATAATCTCTTCATTCTAGTTCCACTAAAATGTTTTACGGCTTGGGGAAAAAAAGCTATTTACTAATCGTTTATTTCTTTTGAACGCCCTTAGTTTTCGCCATCTGGGTAAAAAATTAAAAATTAAATATTTTCCTTGTTGGGTGGGTGTCATCTTTCAAGATTTTTCCGTTCTGGCTGACATTATTTCTTCATATAAACTTTCAAGAGAAGGCCGATTCACACCAATTAACTTTTGCACGTTTACGAAAATTGAGTTCAGTCGTGTAATGTCCGTTTTTTGCTGTTATATCAAACCAAAAATTATAATCGATTGAGTAAAGATGCTCAACCCAATGGCTCTGTAAAATTAATGAGTGTCACCTTGTTGATATTAAAAGACCGAAGTTTTCTTAAAAAGTACTTACGCTGCCTTTTTTTTTACATCTTTTGTACTATTTAACTTCCAGTTTAATGGGCTAGACAGAATGGTGCAAAGGCATTTGAGTGGATTAACTCGTTCAACTTGGTTCCCTGCTATAACTAATGGAGGTGGTGGCACCCCGCCCTCTCGAAAGTCAATTACCAGTTCTTTAGTTTTTGATAGGCTTAGTTTTAAATTATTTTCTCTACACCATTTAATAGTTGATTCAATCTGTCTTAGAAAATGACAGTCTTAACCAACCTCGTCACACCCAGTGAATTCTGCTTTACAGTCATAGGTAAAGAATAAGTAGAGCTTGGGAGATAACCGACAGCCTTGAGGTGTGCCTGTGTTAAGAACAACCACAGGCAATAGAATATAACCAATTCTGACAACTTGCGGGCGGTTAAGTAAAAAAGTCCAGTTCTCAGTTACAGATACTGAAATGGAATTGTAAATCTTGAACTAATTTAGTATATAATGTTCCACGAACGATAGTGTTGAAAGCAGAACTATAACCCGTAAACAAAATCATGGCATAATGATTTTTCCTCTCCAAGTGGGCCAGTATTTTGTGAGTGTTGATCGCAATAGCTTCGTCAATAGACCTATTAATCTTGTAATCAAATTGAGAAACTTATTTCTACTTATCTACCTATCTCTTAGTGTACCTTTCTCTATCTATTAGTCAATCTGAGCAAGTGAAAGTGCAAAAAACCCCAACAAAATAGACTCAGCCTGTTGGTAAAGGTTGGCTTATTTTTACCGAAGAGATGAAGTCACTAAAAACAACAATTTTCAGCTAATCACCTATCATCACACCAAGATAAGCTACGTCTTAGCTGAGTGACCATATATTTTAGCTGGAACTGAACTATGACCACCGCCCAATCACTCGCTGGACAGCCCTGGTTACCAGGGGTAAATACAACTGGTCATTGTAATTATTATTCTGGCTCTTTGCTTGATGTAGTGGTGGCCGTGTTAGTCTTACTGCAGGACGTAATTACTAACTACACTTAAAAATGGAAGCCTCTGGTTCTATTATTCTCCGGTTGATCAGTAATATACTTTGTATTGTGATCTTCATACATTGAGGACGTGGGCTTTAAAAACCATTAGAAACGAAACCCGCGTTTTCATTATCAGGAATCATTGGTGATAAGACACTATTGCTATTTTGTTATTGCTCAATGCAAAAGGGCAAAAAAGTCAGCTGAGATTTAGGAACTTTTGAGGCCAAGAAAAAATATAGTGAAGTAATGTGCTGAACTACTGGCTTCTTACAGATCATCTGGAAAGAGATAAATTTAAGAAATTTTTCTCGTTTGTATTACTAAGTTTATACATTATCTAATACTATACGGCAAACTGTTTTCGCACAAAAAATGAATACTTAATCAATGTTTTGTAAATCTTGGGTTGATTTTACTAGCACGCTTTTGTCTTTCTGAGTAAAATCATTTGAATAGAGTTTAGGAATATGAAAAAATCTCCTAGTCTTTCTAATAACGTAGACGAAAAAAAGCAAGTATATAGAGCAATGCGAACTTTGACGGCATTTTTTTGCTTAGGGTGTTAGAAAACCACTTTTGGTTTTATGTTGTGCTCTAAATCTGTATTGTGAAAGATAGATGTAAGAGTTGGGTCTCACCCGAGATCAATCATGCTTTCAAGACGTGGAAAGCTGGGGATGCAATTTATTGCATGTTTTCCATGGCATTGACTATGCTGAGATGCAATGCTCGCAAAAAATCAACAAAAATCCAAACGTTACACCAATGGACGTGTATGCTGTCTTTTCCAAGAAGAAATCAGGTGCTTAGGCAATAACGGTCCCATGTGTCAATGTAATTGCTTTATTGTTGGCCATTTAATTATTATAAAATTTCCCAAGCGATATAGCATTTGTCAACGTTGTCCGTGCGGTATTTGTGAATTTCTCTCTTACATTCTTGTGATTTTGTTTGCGGAGTAGTACCTCGGGTACTTCACAACAATGGCTGAGTAAAATTCCTTAAAATGCGTGATAATCTTAAATACATGCTAATAAAATTGAGTGAATGAATATGCCAACTTTATACACATACTTCTGGAATAATATCAACATCAACACAGTCAAAAAAGATAAACAACAAAGCTTAAGAAGAGAAATCGCTATAAACAGTATGGATAAAATAAAATTAGGTTGATAGAGCTTAGGCATTCGGAATAATGACCGTAAACAAGATATCATTTAAACATCGTAACTATGAGAAAATAGCAAACTGGTTGCCCATATCTCTGAGGGTGTTTTCTTCATGTTGGAATGAACTAAAACAAAGATCACACCCACACACACACACCATCACACACCAATAATGTGCAGTGAGAAACTGTGGATAAAAATCCTCGAGCGAAGGTTTTTGTCCTGCGCGTGTCGGCGTGGCTCTCCCAGCTTCTATGTTATGACCAGGCAACAATTTAAAGGTTAGTTTCTCTAGCGGTGCGTCGTGGTGCGAGACGGACGTCCATAATTCATGAGCGTTGAGCCCCAGAATACAACGATTGTCATCTATATCTGTGTGCTTGCTATGCTGAGGGTGATAATTA
>BMAT01010751.1:40787-51564 GCA_019649035.1 Elysia marginata
CCCCCCGAACATCTTTCATCTTTAACCAATTTCCCAGAACTGTAAATGAGCTCTAGCTCAACGACCATAAACCTGAGAGGGTTCCGGCCCAACTATTACCTTGCTTTGTGTGACTATGCCAGATGCCATACCTACCGACCCACCCCTCCCCCCAAACCTGGTCTCAGTTTGCTATCTGTCGGTGCCACGCAGGCATGCTGTGAAGAAGAAGATTCAAGACCTCCAAGTGCACGGACTGAATATATTCCCGCATCCCCCTTCCTTCCCGTCCTCAATCCACTCATGCGGTCCCCCGCGCCTTTTCATCATTTTCCTAAGTACACAGTACCTTCAAGTTAATTGTTTTGGCTCCTAGACTTTTTTTTCTTTCATCATTGCTTACAGTCTTTTTTTTCACCAAAGGATAATTATTACCTTGGATGGTTAAAACGGTGCTGATAGTTCTACTGGATCTCCTTCTGCTGCTGCTTCCAATACAAAGAGAATTTCTTCTTCTTCTTCTTCTTCTTCTTCTTCTTCTTCTTCTTCTTCTTCTTCTTCTTCTTCTTCTTCTTCTTCTTCTGCTGCTGCTGCTGCTGCTGCGCTACTACTACTACTTCTAATCAAGCAATATAAATAGACAGGTAAAAATATCTGTGAAGGGGTTTTATAAACACACAGAATTTAAACGAAAACTATTTTTGCACAAAAGGCCTATAATTATATCGCCGAATGAAATTCTCGCTTTATGTTTTAAAGATTCCATCGATTGTGTTTACTGTATCTTCCTTTCTTTAAGTTCGTCAAGTTTTGTTCCTGGGCAGTCTAGGACTATCTGGAATGTTGCTCTTATTTCTGCCTTGCATTTTATTCACACTGGGAAGTCATGTTGCAAGGATTCAAAAATTTCTTTTTTTTTTCATAGTCTGAAGCCTGGACGGGTACGTGTTATATTGTCAATGCTAATACCACCCGGTAGGATATGTAGCTCCGATTCAGTGTATCATTCTTCTGTTGCCACGCACTACATGAGTCCAGATTCGTAGCGGGGTCTTCAGGATGTGAGTCTTGTTTTGCGGCATTAGGTGTTTTTTTTTTCTTGTCGGAGGTATTATCTAGCATTTTCTCTTCTTTTTTAACTCCTCTGATATAAAGTGGTGTTACTGAGCTAATTACTAGAAGCCAATGGACAGATGTTGAAGTTATTATTTCATTATTCGAAAAACTCACGTTTACTTCAATAATAGAATATGGTTATAACCTTCCACCGCCAAAGGCAGTATCAAGACTTTGAATACCCCCCATCCCCCCTTCCCACCAAACCAGACCAATATACTCCACAGCCAATCCAACTCGAATTTCAGAGCATTACAGTGCGACTGTCTGTTAGGCGCTTAAATACTATCAATCTCCAAATTTCAAGCACTGCATTTAGCCAGGTACCCAATTTCAACATACTTTGTGGTTAGGAATCGAACCCGCAACCGCTGGATCACGAATTCGACGCGCTAACCACTGAGTCGCGTTGCTCGAATAAGGTTTGTGTAAGAGAGATTTTTCGAGAAGGTCGTTGGTTTTTCATAGAATTTATTGGCGCATTTAAGGTTTTTTCCTATAGGTGAGCTGTCTATCTAGCGTGACGCCCAAGATGATATGGGTTTTGTTCTCCAGGAAGAGACTTTCCTTCGACTTTGATGTCCAGTTAATTTAACGCTTGGTGGCTTTCACAATGGAGTATTGATCACACTGATTGGGCTGAGTTTATTTTTAAGTGGCATGGGTCAAAATAGTGATTTAAAAGTGAAATATCTTGGCTGAGGACTTTATTATTAATTTTTCAGGAGTTTTTGTTTTGGTGTCTTAATATCTAGAGATCCAAACATCGGCGTAGGCTAGTCGAAGGGACTCTCTTTCAGATATGTTGTTGATGTATACAGTGTACAAAGTTGGTGCGATATCTGAGTCTTGAGGGACTCCATTGTGGTTTTTTTTTTAAATTTTAGGGCTTACTTTTCTCTTTTTCTATTTCTAGATGAAACTGCCCTGTGTCTGTCGTAGCTGATAAGATTTTCAATTTAGTCAACTTCAGCAGGAGCCCTCTTGTCTAGATTGTATAGTAGGCTGCATAAATATCGATCTGTAGGCTGCTTAAAGATTCATCAGTAGGCTACTTAAATATCGATCAGTAGGCTGCTTAAAGATCGATCGGTAGGCTGCTTGAAGATCGATCAGTAGGCTGCTTGAAGATCGATCAGTAGGCTGCTTAAATATCGATCAGTAGGCTGCTTGAAGATCGATCAGTAGGCTGCTTGAAGATCGATCAGTAGGCTGCTTAAATATCGATCAGAAGGCTGCTTAAAGATCAATCGGTAGGCTGCTTAAAGATTGATCAGTAGGCTGCTTGAAGATCGATCAGTAGGCTGCCTAAATATCGATCAGTAGGCTGCTTAAAGATCGATCGGTAGGCTGTTTGAAGATCGATCAGTAGGCTGCTTAAAGATTGATCAGTAGGCTGCTTAAATATCGACCAGAGGCTGCTTAAAGATTGATCCGTACATCTCCAGGTATGAATTTCTTCTCAAAACCTGCTTCAGCGGGTACCGGTAGAGCCAGGGTCTGTGTTTTTGTTTGATCTGCATCCCGCTTGTTGCACTGGTATATTGGGCTTGATGAGGGGTGTAGTGCAAGAAAGCATGGTCCTGTCTAGAAATTAGTTTAAGCAGCAGAGAAGAGATATGGCTGCATTGGTCTGAAGGTTAAAGGGCTGGTTTGCCTTGTTTTAGAATGTTCGACATGGTAACTATAGATATCGTGCTGAGGTAATGCAACCTTCACAACGATCACATCAGCAATTTAGTCTCTCTTTCTGAAGTTAGAAAACCGTTAGAAAACCACTCAATGTTTTGATGACGGTATCAGGAAAAGTCTCTCCAAGTGTAAACAATCTAAAAATAACAATTAGTTATTGAAATATTACTGATTGAGAAATATGTACCGCGACCCCCAACACCACGATTTTCGATGTTAATGAACCGAGAATTGATCATCATCAGTCGGGAATTCCCTCTGATATATTTGTGTTGAGTGTGCGGTACAGCATCGACACAATCATCTGGAGTTTGACTTTGTGTCGCTGCTAAGCAAGCACCAGCTGAGTCCGTTAACTCCCGTCTCCGTACCGTGTACGCATCGAGAAACCCAGCTTTGTTTATCTCCCCTTGAGCAAATCAAGATTGTCGCCACGTTCGTAGTAAGGTCACGCCTTGGTCTTCTCAAAGCGGAAGTACTAACGAGGCGGTGGCCGGGGTCATCAAGATGGCGGTGTCCGGGGTCAACCAGGAGTTTGCACACGCTGATGATGTACGTGCTGTCAGGCGAGCTTGTCTCTCAATGGGTACCAGCACAGCATGGGAGAGACGTTGTCGGTGCGTGGCCTGCTCTGTGATGGCCAGACATGCTGGGAGTTTCATATCTTTGTCCCAGCATGCAGCACATCAGGTTGGGAGAAACAGTACTGAGGATCAGGTCTGGTCTCATTAACAAAAACCTTTACCTTAACTAACCCCTTGGTGGTAATCTCCAGACATCCCTCCCGACCGTTAGCTATCTTTATCGTTACCGCTCCAACAATTTATCCACCATCGCCGTCACACTTAATTAAAAGTTATTGGGTTTTTTTTTTTTGTTCTTTCTTAGATCTATCATATGTTATGCATGAATATTGTACAAATACCCTTCGCTACCACAAAATTAAACTTCGCACATATTCGTTTACTCTCCTCTCTACCTTTCTCTCTTTATTTTTCTTTATCTCTCTTTCCCTCTCTCTCTTTCTCTCTCTCCCTCTCTCTCTCTCTTTCCCTCTCTCTCTTTCCCTCTCTCTCCCTCTCTCTCTTTCCCTCTCTCTCCTTCCTTCTCTCTCTTTCTCTCTCTCACTCTCTCTCTCTTTCTCTTCCTTTCTCGTAACAATATCAAACAAGCTTACAGCAGCTAGGAGTCAAAACATGTCAAAAAGAAAAAAAAAGTGAATTTTGGAATTTTCGTTTTTATCTGGAAATGTGTGTCTTGGGGAACGCCAAGTTTCCACTCAATTCATATCGTGAAGGTTTTGATGTAATTTCACGGCGAGAGAAAAGAATCGATTTCTGAAACTTGAAATCATCTTCTCTTGCCTCGAATAGCAAAAAGTTTATCTTTCTATATCTCTCTTCCCCAGACCTATTGTAATTATGGTCATAAAACATGTTTACATGGAAATGATCCTTTGAGTGTAAATTTATAGCAATTTTAGTTGAAGTGGTAAGACGAGCAACTTCGAGAGCGTAAGATAAAGAAAGACTTATTGAGAGAAAATGATAGAGAGAGGCATAAAGAAAGAAATTGCTTAGAGAGAAATAATATTAGTTTTCCAAACGAGAGGTGAAGACAGACTAACAGACAGAGATGAAGACAGACTAACATATAGAGATGAAGACAGACTAAAAGACAGAGATAAAGACAGACTAACAGACAAAGATGAAGACAGACTACCAGACAGAGATGAAGACAGACTAACATATAGAGATGAAGACAGACTAACAGACAGAGATTAAGACAGACTAACAGACAGAGATGGACAGACTAACAGACAGAGATGAAGACAGACTAACAGATAGAGATGGAGACAGACTAACAAACAGAGATGGACAGACTAACAGACAAAGATGAAGACAAACTACCAGACAGAGATGAAGACAGACTAACATATAGAGATGAAGACAGACTAAAAGACAGAGATAAAGACAGACTAACAGATAGAGATGAAGATAGACTAACATATAGAGATGAAGACAGACTAACAGACAGAGATGAAGACAGACTAACAGACAGAGATGGACAGACTAACAGAAAGAGATGAAGACAGGCTACCAGACAGAGATGAAGACAGACTAACAGACAGAGATGAAGACAGACTAACAGAGATGGAGACAGACTAACAGAGATGGACAGACTAACAGACAAAGATGAAGACAGACTAACAGACAGAGATGAAGACAGACTAACACACAGAGATGGACAGACTAACAGACAAAAATGAAGACAGACTAACAGACAGAGATGAAGACAGACTAACAGACAGAGATGGACAGACTAATAGACAGAGATGGAGACAGACTAACAGACAGAGATGAAGACAGACTAGCAGGCAAAGAAAAGCAACTGAAGGTATTCGCCCGGTGAAGTTCAACTCCGATCTCTCCGCGTGAAACGGCAGAAAGTTTTCTCACTTGTAAAATCAATGGATGAGTCGGTGCGGCTGCTAAATGTGATTGCTGTTTGGTGGACCATGGTACCACTTTAGTGTGGAAACTTTGTAGAAGTTGCAAATAGAGATGTTTATTTCGATGCTCTGGGCCTTAATTTTTTTATCTTTTCTATACATCTGTACATTTTCCAAGTAACCGCGTATGTCTCATGTATGTCTGGGTTTAGCCTTGATGCATATGAAGAAAAGTGCCCAACTTGTTATCTGTGTGAGAGGAGCCTGTATACATAAGTTAGAAATGTAGATTTGCTTACGCTTTGTCGAAAATAACATTTGAACATTTTTAAGAAAATCTATTGCCGTGTGGGAGTTTTCTGTTGATTATTTATCTCAGTATTCTAAAGTCTTCTAAATTTAGTAGGTTGGCTTGAAGTGAACTTGAGAGAAGCCTACTTGACCAGGGATTGGACTACATACGATAACAACACTAACCAGATGCTAGACAGTACACGTGCACTCTGTAACAATTAGCCGTGGTTACTGGCGCGTGTTTCTTGATTCCTCTTGGTCATTATGTCAGCATCGCGCAGGGTCAGGGGTCAAACTGGACAACTAGAGATGTCTGTACCATGTTACAACAGTAGTTGGCTGAAGAAAACAAAATGGACGACACGGCGTTGGTTTTGACAGAAATGTTGGCTTTCTGGGATTTGAGTTGGACTTCACCTTTCTCATATCTTACTTTAGAGTATCAATGGAAGTATAACAGGCCAACAATGCATGTGGCAAGAGAGAAGAGAGAGAGAGAGAGGGGGTGGGTGGGGGTGGACAAATACCTTTGATTATCGTCTTTTGCAGCCTTAAGTCAGCAGAAATATACGCTTTGTGATCAAGTGATCTAAGTAAAGTCAGCGGAAATATACGCTTTGTGATCAAGTGATCTAAGTAAAGTCAGCAGAAATATACGCTGAAATGTACGCTTTGTGATCAAGTGTTCTAAGTAAAGTCAGCAGAAATGTACGCTTTGTGACCAAGTGATCTAAGTAAAGTCAGAAGAAATGTACGCTTTGTGATCAAGTGATCTAAGTAAAGTCAGCAGAAATGTACGCTTTGTGATTAAGTGATCTAAGTAAAGTCAGCAGAAATATACGCTTTGTGACCAAGTGATCTAAGTAGATTGCAAAACGTTTGAAGTAGAACACAATGCAAATAGAAAGCATACAACCTTTTTTCCGTGTCTTTTCTATATACTAATCATATTTACGAGGGGTGGGGGTGAGGTGAGGATTGATACGAGAGGAGCAACCTCCTTGATATATAATTATTTTGATCAAAAACTTTCTCACAAAGACGTGCGCCCTCCCCTCCCCCCTCCCTCCCTCTCCACACACACAGACGCAGACAAATAGAGACAGATTAGTGGCCCAAAACTTCAAAATGCAATGTCATGATTGCTATTTCAACTCTTTCTTTAAACTTTTCTGTATGCATCTTCCATTCCTTCAATGGGGAAAATAAGAGACTAAGAGAGAAAGAGAGAGAGAGAGAAAGAGAGAGAGAGGGGGGGGGCAGAAAAGGAGGGAGGGAGGGAGGAGGGGTATACTTAACGACTTTTGATTACATTTTGTTCTGTTTAAACTTTCATAGCGTATAAAAATTCCCCTAGGTTAAATTCAGCTCAAAATGGACCACAGGGTTAACCAAACAATGAGAATCTCTCTAGGATTAGGGCAAACACTTCCTGATAAACGGCTCATTTCATCTCTTGCTGTTAGAGAGGACTTTTTTATCCCTGTATAATTCCATTTAGAAACCACCACCCCCCACACAACCTGAGCCTATGTAAACCAGAGAGAGGAAATTGTTGTATTTTGTGACGGACCTGGTGCACAGCAATCAGCATCAGCAGCGCACTCATCATCGGGGAATCCCGGTGCCGGCACGATGTGTAAACATTGGGAATTCCCTGTCATGGACGCCCAGCATCTAACAGTCTCAGTGCGTGCTATACCCGGTGCTAAGTGTCCCTGGCCAGTAGCACAAGCTCTACCCAGCTGTACACCCCAGTGCCAACAGTCTCCGGGTTTCCCCGGACAGTGACAGCATCAGCCTGTCCGCTCAATATGATCGAGCAGACCGCTCTGTTTGTTGTGGGTGTGGCCCCAACTCATTAGCATAAAACAAATACTCTAATGAACTGTCACACATAAAGGTCAAGGCTACACACAAGAAAGACGAAATGACACGTCTTCACTTGGGGTTTTTGGGTAGATCGCGGACATATCCAAAAGTTGCTTTATTATAAATGGACATAAGGAAGGGAGGGCAGAGAAAAATCACATACACCTAATATGTATTATATGTATGAAGTAGAAAAACAATCAAGCTATAGTCTACAAATGTTAACTGAACAATTTCTAACTTCCTGTGGACAACGAATGAGATCGTCTCGAATCTTCCACATGTGACACTTTACACCAGGTGGAGTTTTTTAAATCAAGACATATCCGAAAATCTCCCAAAATGGTAACAGCTGTTCGTCTTTCTGCACTTTCAATAATAGTACAAATAGTATGTCTCTAGAAACCAATGTACAGTAACAGCAATTTACTGTTTTCATTTGAAGACACAAAAAATTTGACCTAATGTTTCAACAACTTCTAAAAACATAGAAAACCTCAGAGGGACAATGTATGTCTCTCTTTTTCTCTTTCTCTCTATCTCTTTCTCTCTCATTCTTTTCTCTCTTTTTGTATCTCTCGCTCTCTCTCTTGTTCCCCCTCTCTCGTCTATCTTCCTGTGTAAGTTCATCATGCTCTCTAGGTTTTTTTTTAACGACCCGGTTGGTTAATAGCGATGTAAGTAACATCCTGTGGTAATTATATAACTGAAGACAATTATTGGGGTAGGGCTAGTAGAGTTTTAATATTAATAGATACATGTTAGTTCGTTAGTTCTATAGTTCCTTCGCTCCATAGAGTCGCGAGGAGGCACATTCCCTCTTCCCAGTCCCTCATGGATTGTGCAGACGTCACCTTTGGCCGAAATCACGCGTCGATTCTCGTGCTATGGTGACTTTTTAAGTGTGTCCTATTTCTACACTAAATGATACAGTGAAGGTTGGAGAATAAAGATTTGTTGATGAATACCATAATACTGAGAACTTGGTACACAAGTGAAGAGAGGTCTGTTTTGTTATAACGAGAGGAACTAGGTTGCTTCAACTAACCATGAATGGTTCTTCAGAAAGTTGTTTTATGATCTGTTGGATAGGGTAAAGTCAAGACAACTTAGTTACTCTGGTTTCTCTTCACAACGCTTAAATCTTTCGCCTTTTGCTCTCTATGACATTGATATGTGAATCTTCTTGTGTAAGTTCATCCTGCTCTCTATGACATTCATTTGATCTCTGGTCACAAAATCTTTTCGACACCATCTCTTTATTCTCTCCAAATAAAAGCTAATCCTTACTTGTTTACAGGTTACATCATAACTGGATGTGGTGGCAACCATGATGACCTGTCCACTCTCATACCTTATGACCTACATTAGTTAAGCTGACTGGACTGTTGTCGGTGGCAAATTCTGATTGGCTTATTATGTGCCTATGAAACAAGAAGCCATCATTAGGTACGCCAGGCAGAACCTCTGCTCAGATGAACGTCCACATTGCCCTGGTTGAATGCCAGTTGATACTTCTCCTCGCCAGTCTTAACTAACAGTCTAACGCAGTTACCGATATAATGTAGACAAACTCTTAGTATTAGGTTGGTTTTCAATAGCTCTACATGCAGACACTAATCTTGTTGTTGTTGTTGTTGTTGTTGTTGTTATTGTTTTCCTGTAGTCACGTTTTCTTCTAGCGTTGGTCCTGAACTTGGACATAATTAGCAGATGTACACATACAGAGGGGAAAGAGAGGGAGGGGGGCTGTGAACGTAAAACACTGGGGCTAAAAGGGCGTGGAAGGCGTGATAAATAGCTCTCATTAATGAACTTCAGTGCCATCACAGCGTGTTTTAACTATTTCGATCTCTCTAAAGTCTACAACTGTAGTTTCTTATGTTGACGCCAAGTCCCAGTTGGAATGTCAGCAAAATTCTAAGCCACGATCACTTTCAAATCAGCAGAGAGTTATGTTCGTAATCTCGTACATGTGTATTTTTGGAAGCAGAGAAATATAAAGTTAAGAGATAGAGTGAAAGAGAAAGAGCGAGGAAAAGGGAATAAAAGAAGTAGTGAGACTTATTCACAAACAAATTAACAATTAAACAGATATCGGCGGATAGACAGAGTGATTGAACAGGATAAACCAAGGCGAGCAAATGAGAATTTGGAACAGACAAAAGATCACAACAAAAACCTTCTTGTAGCCCCAGATTGCATGTACAACTGACAACGGTTTCTCACTAGCCTACACAGTGGGAGTGTGTACCAGCACTCCATGGAGAGTAGAGGTTAAAAAAAGTTTAAGGAAACATCAGTCGCGTTAGCACTTCAAAAGTGTTACAAGTTTCATCCCATGCCTCTGGGTCATCATTTTCCTGATCACAACTTGTCCACTTCTGTTGAGTGTAAGCGCTAGCTTAGTGTCCAGTCACGGTAGATTGACCGTTTACATCACTTGACCTATACACTATGGTGGACACTATACAATTATCGGACGTTCATTTTCATGGGGTTTTTACTGCCTCAGTATCTCGACTTGAAGTTAGTTCTATCAGCCTAGGATGAGACTTTATCAATCCTAAATAAATATCTCGCAGTCTGCGCATATCCGTTTGATGCTGCAATTTTCACGTTGTCAAATGTTAACATTTTGAGCTTCCCAGCACACACTGAAAACTGCATGAAGTTGTTACTTTGTGCGAAAACACCAGAACTTTTTTTAACACTTTCACTCAAAGAGTAAAAATGGAAGAAAAGTACTAGTAAAAGGCGTGTTTCTAAAATAAAAAACCTCTGATCTAAGAGACTCTCTCCCACTGGTTGTGAAACAGATAGAGCATTTACAACACTAGTGTGGCCTGTCTGGGTGTGTGTGTGGGGGGGGGGGGGTTAGGCTTGACTGTGTGGAAGTCTGGAGGAGTTTCTATGCTAAACATTTTAATTAGCGCACGAAACGTTCTCGCCGCTCAAGCTCTGTGCTGGCATGCGGTGTGTGTGTGAGTTTTTTCCATTAGAGACTGCGAGTGAAAACTCAATCAACTGAACCGCATCCATCATAGTGGAGAATTAGACATGGTTTCAGTTGATGTCTCTGGACTGGGTGACCTCAGGCGAGACAGAGACACGGAGAGACACTCACACACGGTTAGATTATTACTTAGTTATTCAGGGACGAAATAGAATTCGGCAAACGCTCCTGCTCTACCTTGCAAGGGCGTATGGAAAGTTTCTTGGTTGGGAGTCTGGTTGGCTGCAGCGAAAATATGTGGAGCAAGCCAGTCTAGTATTCTTAAAGTCATTGGCTGTAGAATGCGGCAGTTTGGAGGGTGGGGTCTGTGTACTTCAAAATTACCTCCAATGTAAAAATGACACAAAAGGAAGATC
>BMAT01010758.1:0-19308 GCA_019649035.1 Elysia marginata
AAAGACTATAATTTAAATTACCTGGCGGTTAATTTTATTTGACTTTTGAACTCGTCGCCACTGTGATGTAATTGGATTAATACATGCAAAAGAAGACAGTCAATCAAAACACGAGGAAGCCATTTTTGTCTAGAACCGGAAGTGTTTATTCCTTTATGGAAGTGGATATAAATTTACCTGGCGGGGTTACAATATGCCGGTAGGGTTTAAGGTACTGGCGTAACATTAATAATACATATACATCACAAAGGGCCTACACCCAATTAGCTTTGAAGAGTTTCTGATTCCCTTGGCAATGTGGTCTGCCAAATGATGAGGCTAGTGACAAGGCCAGTTTGATCTGTAAGTCAAATATGGTAGGTTCTATTCACAACAAACTGGCTACATGCAGGGAACCAAATTTTACTGGAGAGAGGAGGTAAAAATCAATTTATAACAAACAAGATTTAGAAATTATTGTTTTGGGGGTTGACCTAACTTTGTCATTAGCCCAGCTAGCAATAGGACTAGTAAGCTTTGCCACAGCACATGTACATGTAGCTGATTTTCTAAGAACAAGTCAAGTACAGGTCGCCAGTTTGATGGTTGTCTGCCTTGTGTATGAAATGACAATGCTGTGTTGGAATAGGCAACTTCTGCTAGGCCCGAGGCTGAATATTTTTTATGGACTGAATTTTGTGTACTTGTTCATTTTTTTTAATAAGGTAACTTATATTTGTTAGATTCTGCAATTTAAGCCAACTGCTATTTTTTTTCATTGTACTTATTTGTAGAAGAATAGATTTAAGTTGTAATACTACAAGCCTTTCTATGCAGATCTTTTGTTTGAATCTTTTCTTTTCAATTTTTTTTTGACATTATATATCTTTTTGTTCTTTAAACATTACTTTCTTTTTCCGGGTGTGTCCCTTTTTGAAAGGAATTTGTTTATAAAATACAGGTTTTCTATCTCTCTATCTCTCTGTTTCTTGCTGTTTCTTACTCTTGGTGTCAAATATTTTCTTTCCACAGTTTTAAGTATATATACATATATATATATATATATATATATGTTGCTCTTCGTGTAATTGAAACTAAAAAAAAAAACCTGCACTAATGGATGTCCAGTGGCATGACAGCTTTTAGAGACTGGAGATATATATGATACTTTTTCTTTTTCCTTCTTAAACTCAAATAGACAGGTATATTGGTTTCTTTCACTTCCACATTTTTAGGTTGATTTCTACCACTGGGTAGAGATTGGTGTATCTCACTGTTGTTGATGAATTTAAAGTCCTATAGTTTATGTAGGTGGTGTAGCGGTTATACCTCAGGTCGACACTGCAGGATTTCGGACTTCCTTTTCAGGCTGTACGGAATCAAGGCTGCTGACCTGAGTAGGCCTCTAATCTATAGGAAAAATCATGCTGCAAGTATGTCACAACGTGAATTGGGTTTTTGCACTTCTTTTGAATCTGTCAACATAATGAGCAAAAAATATGGACATTTTTCAAGCATATATCTCAATGCAGCTGTGGACTGACACTACTTTCATCAATGTACAGTCTTTTTTTTCAATCTGTTGCTCTATTTCAGTGCTTAGATGTTTCAGCGTGAAATGAAGCAAAACTTTAGCCAGAGTTGAAATTCGGTTTTGATAGGTGCACCCATCACTGTTGATAATATATCTTTTGTTTTTCTCATAAAATGAATGACACAAGACGCAATTTCGCTGACTGTTAAACCAGCTTCCTCTTCATGCCATAGCCCAGTACCTTGCTTCTGTCAGGATTGAAAAAGCTAAAGTAATGAGCGTACAACTTTGCTTCATACCATAAAAAGGATGCCTAAGTCCTTTGTATCAAAAGAACAGAGAGGAAGTCCATGCACAGAACAAAAACTTTATTAATAGTGTTGCCCAAAGACTTGAAGTCATATCTTTGTCTACACTTTGTTCCACAAACGTTGTCTACGTACCTCTCTCAGCGTACCTCTCTCAGAGAGGATGGAATGATAGGCCCACAAACATTGCCACCTCTAGTTTACTCAGAGAGGATTGATAGGGCTGGCCTGCCAGTGATTTTTGTTAATGGTTCCCTCATAAGGTTTGGCTCACAAAAATTGTCATCTGCAGTAGCTCCTCCAGAGAGAACAGAACTTGGAAGTATTATAATCCTCACAAACATTGTCATCTGTAACAGCCCCAAAAATTTTGGAAGGGGAAGACCCACTGAGGTTGTCCCCAGTAGCGTGAGATAGTATGAAAGGATATATATTGTTGATTGCGCCAGACTTAAGCCATTAAACTCAGTATCATCATCACCTACTGGAATCACAGAAAAAGAGCAGCTCCTTATGGTCCTTGTCCAAGGAATGTTTACTATCTCTGCCCCTAAGACCAATAAAACATTTGGGAAGAACTTGGTATGAAGACAATGGATGTGGATTTGCAACTTAAGGAAAGCCTTGCTAATTTTAGTTTCATGAAACTCTAACCTCCCAATGATATCATTCTTGTCTACCAAAAGCAAGGATTGTTTTTACAGTACAGAGTAAACGAAATTCGGTTTTTATCAAGCACTTATAGAGTTACGAGCACTTACAAAGGGCGAGTGGGGCAGCAGCCTGTATGGCATATCTACAAGTCAAGTGGTTAAACTTTTACATCAGTTACAGCTCTAGAATCTTGTAGGGCGCTGTAAAAAAGATTCAATTGAACAATTAAAGAAAAAAAATTTTGTTTTAATTTTGTGAAACTGAAATTAGTAAAAAAGTTGGTTGATGAATAACATTGATACTATTTTATTTTTAGTAAAGGTGGACCATCAATAGCAACACCCATTCTTCAAAAAGGCAGTCATTTTTCAAATGCAATTAGGCAAAACAAACAAAGAAATGAAGCAATATCAAGGAGAATTTCAAATAAACCAATGGGAAGGCCTATCTCGTATGAAAACCAAGCAGGATTTAGGAAAAACAGGAGCGCCAGTTAGTAAATCTGCAGTCTCTAAATCCTAGCAGAAACATTTCCAAGTATTGATGAGAAGACTGATTCTACTTGACTAAAAAGAGTTTAAACTGAAATGTCTCACTACCAGTGCCAATGAGTCTGATGTTGCAACTTTCAGTCAGTTGTAAAAAAAACCTCCAATAGTGTTTGTTTTGTTTTGTCTTTTCCCTCTCTTTTTTTTTTTTAATTTAATAATATAGTCTTCATGTAATTCTCTATAACTTGTTTGTTCTTCATTCAGGGTAGTGCAGTACTAAATTGAAGTTAGCAGGGAACTTTGACAAAGATAAAGCATTGTATCTGAAAAATGGCCCATCGGAGTCCAAAACATCTGTCAAGGAATTGGTTCAAGTGAGATTTATTTTTTCTGTTTTATTTTCAACATTTATTTTGTTTCATGTAAAAACTATTAATATTATGGTTCTGAATTTATTTTGATAGTTGGTACTCTGCTAAAGCAGATCAAAGTCATTAATTTTATTGCATTGAAGCCCCTTTCTGTCTCTCTCTCACTGTCTGTCTCTCTTTTTATGAATCTATTTTTTTTTCTTTTTGTATAGTTTTTTAAACAAGGTTGCAAGTTTTCCTTTTTTTTGTGCTGAATTTCCATTTTTAAGCATTCTCCTGCACAAATCTTTGGTCCAAAAAAAAAAAGGAAACTTGTCCAACTAGGCACATAAACAAGGTCAAAGAAAGCCCTCAAGTTGTAAATTCCTGCTTGTCTAGCTTTCATTTGTTTTCTGTTATGACTTCTATGCTGATCGTTGAATGACAGTAAACAAATCAAGCCTTTTAAGTTTTTAGAAATTATGTTTTTTAGAAAACAGATCATTGTGTAAAATGAATAGATTTTTTCAAATACATGTAGTAATTTTTAGCTACTTGTGTTGCTGAATAATGAAAATAAATTTTTGAAATGTGGTTCCATGCCATCTAGGCCTTGCGTAGAAAAAAAATCATGGGTAGTAACTATTTTTTTAGTTCCATTTAACTTCTAATTTCTTTTACAACAGAATTGCCCAACAGGCTTGTGGGCCTGCTCCATTTCAGTTGGTTAATCCAGGAAGATGCAAAACGAAAGTGCCAGAAGGCTACACCTATGAATGTTTTAACTCTAAAGGTAAGCCTACATTTAGACTGATAAAGTGTTTTGTTAAAAAACTGTTGCATGCTATTGATAGATTCGGTGAATTATTTATAACTAGAGGTTTGAGGATGACAGTATTACAAGTATGCTTGGGACCTGTTCATTAGTGTAAAGCCCTTTATTTTTAAACGAGTGTCTCTCACATTCAATAAGTTTTCTAAAACAATACTACTTCAGTACTTGATTACAGGATTCTCAGATTATCCAAGGAAGATGAATGCTTTAGGAAGCTTTTTTTTTTCATTTTGATGATGCCAAAACGGATCAAAGACTTGCTTTGTTTTATTCTTGCCATATTCTCTAGCAGATCAACTGTCAAATCAATGTAGGAAAAAAAAGGTGAATTAATGGAAGAGGTTTAATATCAATTTCAGACTGCTATGAAATAAATATACCAATAGCAAGGAGATAGGAAATAATTACTTTTCTCTCCAATGTTGATGCCGTTTATTTTGACTCACTCAATCAGACAAGTTCAACTCAGCATATGATCACCTTTAAGTATAGAATCCCTGTGTACACAATGATTTATTGTTATGGTTTTTTTTATTAAGAAAAGTTGGCAGTTGTATACAGGGGTAAAATTTTGCAGCCATGAAGCTTACTTTTAATTTCCACTGAGTTAATGTCAACCTCCATTAAAAATTTAAACGGTCCTGCTGTAAGCCTGTAAGACCTAACAATTTACAATGATTATATAAACATCCTCTCAGGGCAGCCTACTGTGTGGTCTACAATACGACACTTTGAGTCTGCAAGAGTTGTGACTTTCTGGAAGTTTCCTGAACAACAAGATAAGCAGTTCTTGGAAATGTCAAGTCTTGACCGGATGTTGTACATTGCCTCATTGAAATTGTCGTGTGAACCAGACTTGTATAATACCAATGTACAAAAACAGCCAGTTGAAACTGATAATGAACTGGTCTATGTGGGAAATACATCCTTCAAAATCAGGTCGAATCTATTTATGTCTCCGGTGAGTGTCATTATAGCTTTACTTTTGCCTTGTGAGGTGGGGGGTGCAAATAACGTGCATCAAAGCTTGTATTTCCACGTCATATAAGATGCAAGCAGTTTGAGGCTTAGTTTTATAAGCAGGCTTGCATCTTGCATCTTGTATCAACCTGTGTGGAAGCGGGAAGTCAACCCTGTTGGCGTTTTACAGGGATGCAAGTTTTCCTATTTTTTGCAGCAAATCTGATTTTTTGCTTCTTTTTTTCAACTTGAAAAAGCAGGAAAGTCTAGAAAAAAGACTTTTGAAAATTTTCAAAGTGTACTTTTTTTTAGAGTCATGCAGGTCTGGCTATGGATGAGTTTTCAATGTTAAATTCAAAAGCATCATAGACCATAAAAAAACAAGCATATCTTTTCAATTCAAAGTTTTAAGGAAAGAGATATAGCTGTTCTGAATCCAAGAATTTTTGGTGTGTGGATGACTTGGAGATTTTAAATTGGCAGATGTTGAGTAGGGTTACCATGCCAAGTAGTCCACATGTATTTAAAAGGGGCCTAAGAATGTTCCTGCTTTTGTGTGTAAACTGCTTGCATCTCTGATCTTACATTAAAATCATACAATCCTCCGTTTATGCATAGATGCCCGCCCAATCGAAAGCAATTGGCCTACGATCTAGGCCTATTGTATTGAGTGTAGGACTGAGTGGGAAATACCATCACTCTAGTCCAGCATTGTCTCAGATTCAGTAATTTAGGCTAAGCGTTAAGCAACAAAGTGAGGAGTGTTAGGTGGTAAAGCTCTCTTCCCCGTTCACTATTGTACAGCGTATAGCGCTGCAACTGGGTGTGCTATAACAAGTCTTGTGTTCTATATTAGGGTGTTATATCTTGCCTCTTATATCCGGGTCTTGAAAGGAGCAAGCCGCATTGAATTGGTTACCCAGCTTTAGCTTGCATTGATCAGGTTTTATATTTTTTGCAAACAGTCTTTAAGTTAATCAGTTTGTTGTAAAACATTATAAATCTCATCAAACGCCTTTAAAAGTACATCTTTTCTCTTTTTAAAAAAAATATATTTCACATTAAAATAATTTATAGTATTTTTGCCCAAAATTTGCAGAACTGTGAAGCAACTTTATATGTTTTGAAGCTTAGAAAAATGCATTTTTCAAACCATGTGAATATGGGAAAATCTTGACTGAAATGAGATGCAACCAGTCTTTATGTTGGATATAGAATTTTACAAAATTGAAAACTAGATTACATGTATTTTAAATTTCTTTAGCTTCTTCAATGTTATATCCTGCATATAAGCTATAAAAATTTAATCAGTTTAAACATTTGGAAGCTAGCAAAGATGCATTCTTCTTCAAAATATCAACATCCAACTCATATGGTTTTGTTAATACTATTAATAGATATTCTTGTGAAATTTCATGTCATTTTGTATTAAAAATATTTGATATAACTGTAATTGGATTTGATAGACAAGCATCTTGGTAAAAAATTTCAAAAATTCTTTTTCATATCATCTTGTCTTGAAAATGTAATGTAAACTAAGTTTGTTTAATGCAAGTTTACATTTTTTTGCTACTGCCATATTTATTTATAAATTTTTAAAAGAAAACAAGGTGTTGGAATTTATGGATGTCTTCTATTATGATCAGAGCAAGTATTTTCTTTTTGTCTTGCAGGCTCTTGAAAGAGTGGCCCATCAAGATATCAGTCTTGTTTTTATAGACCCAGAGACAAAAAGGCCATCAATGCCAGCCACATGGTGGAAGGAAAAGTACGCTCCCTACAGCCTTCCTGGTGAAGGACCCATTAAGGCAACTTATTTTGATTTTGATGCCTGGACAGGAAAAGTTCATGAAGAAGAATTTATAATCCGAAGCATGGACGTGGATGCATACTATCATCTAAATAATATCTCATTCATTAGACTTTGTCATGAGGCATATGTTTCTTATTATTTACATGAATTTGGTTTTGATAATCCAGGAAATGCTTTTCGTAACGTGAAGGATTTGGTTTGTGTTTTCAAAGGGGAAGCTGGTCTCGGGAATTTGTTAAAAGTCTCTTTGGTTATTGACCCAAATGATAAGGAAACTTGTCATTTTCAAATCACCAAAGACGCTAATCTGTTATTTCAATGTCAAATTAGTTTTTTTCCTCAGAGATGAAAGCAAATGGTAGAAGGTAGTTATTGTTTTGTTCTAGGCAAGCAGATACCTGGTTTTTTCATGGTAGATTTTTTCTTGGGGCTCAAACTTTCCTCTAACTGGCTAATTTCATATACTACTAAATAAGGCAGAATTATTAGCATTATTAGTGCAATCTTGATCTTTGTGAAAGCTTTATAGATGGCTGTGTTTTTTAGCAGACCATTCAAGAAGATACTGTCAACTGTCGGCATAATCCATTTGAAGGTGGGCGATCTTCAAGAGTGACTTAAAAAAGGGAGAAGTTGCATTTGGTTTTTAATTAGCTCTTCTCACTGTTATAAAGAATTATTGTTCTATTTAAGTGGTATAATCCAAGTCTCTGTAGTAAACAAGCCCGACAATGAAAAGTTAACAAATTTGAATACTGATTCATCTAATTTTCAACTAAATCTCACCCTGAGTATGCTGGCTTTCTAAAATCTATTGAGAGATATAGAGATGTGTGGCATATACTCCCAATGAGTGTCGGGCATGCATAACCATGGCCCAAAGTGTAACTAATTGTATATTTTTAAGTCAGTCTTTGATTAATCATTAGGTATACGTAAACTTGATACATATAGGGGCTCTGTCTCCGTACCATTATTAAGAATCTCAGGTTATCGAGAGGAGGTAGAACAATTACATATTCATTTGTATAAATTTGGCTCATGTGTGTTTCACATTGCACTGATTGATTTTGCAGTATATTCTATCAGTTGCTGAGTTAATTGATTCTTGTATTCCTAAAGACTACCTTTCATCTCTCCTATATTTATTTACTGTTACCGGTGATGTATATAAAATACTAATCATTCACTACACATAGGCGAACTATTGTGCATATTATGGTCTATTATCATGTCTTTCATGGCCTTTGCCGTATTCATAGGGGGCCTAGATAGCTCAGTTGGTAGAGGCCTCGCTCCGTGGCCCAGAGGTCGCGGGTTCGAGCCTCAGCCGAGCACGGTCCGGGCCCCTACTGGTTGGGTCAGTGTCAGTATAATGTGACTGGCTGAGGCTAAGTCATGGTACCCCCGCTAGTCTCTGGATGGCAGCCCGTACATTGTCATTGGGACCCAAGCCCTGAGAGCACCTTTGAAGTGGAATTGGGCTTGTAAAAATATCCTTCAATTTAATTCAATTGCCATATTCATACAATTTGTTATTGCCGGTGTTCAGTTCCAAAGTTAATGAATTTTTATGTAAATAATACATAGGGCTTAACAAAATCCCCTAAAATTCCCAAATAAAGTAGTTCCCTTACAAGACTGCTTAAAAAAATGGGCTGACTTCAGTGATCTGGATGTAATCACAAAACCCTTTAACTTATTTTTAGAATTGGGTTTCAAACATGCCCCAAGAGCTTTAGTTTATGTTGCAGTTTTGGGTTCTTTTTTTTTTTTTTCATTTTTTGTGCCACCCAAGGGGAGCACAATCTGCCGCGGTATATGCAAGAGGGAACTCAATTAATACTACAGAATAGTGGCCGAAAGATTTTTTTTACCATTATTCACATGACTCTGCTTAGATTAAGGTCAGCTCCGTCGCAGATCTCAATTTCAAAGTTATTTTTACAATTATAAGATTAATCTGACACAAAATTAATTTAAATCATGCATGTTACTGTACCATTCATTACAAATCATTTTTGCAAGTGTAAAAAATATTTTTATATGCATTTTTTACATTTTGAAAATATGTTGTTCAGTGCAAAAGTGAGAATTTTAAAACATTAAAATGTTAGTAACATGTTGCTCATTGCAAAACTGAGAACTTCAAAACGTTCAAATGTTAGTAACATGTTGTTCATTATAAAACTGAAAACTTCAAAACAATCAAATGTTAGTACCATGTTGTTTATTTTAAAACTGAAAACTCAAAAGCATTCAGATGTTAATAACATGCTGTTTGTTATAAAATTAAAAACTTTAAAGCATTCAAGTTTTAAAGGCTAACAATATGAATGGAAGGGGGTAGAAATATTTAAAAGATAGTAACTCACTAAAACGAAGATGAGATTTTAAATTGGCATTGAGATTACCACTAGCACTATTACCAATGTTTCTTAATGGAATTATCTTTATAAATATTTAATAGATATGTATCTTTTTGCAGTACTTTTATAAGACCAATTATCATGGGAAATGATTATGATTTCATCTTGCATGGATTATGTTTTTCTCAAACTTTTCTTTTATTCTTCCATATCAGGTTAAATTTGTTTTCTTTGACTTTTTTATTTCCTGTCAAACTCTATGGTATGGAGAGATATAAAGTGTGTGTGTGTAGGGGGGGGGGGCAAATATAAATAATACCATTGAATGGTGCTTTATTGTCTTTCAGTGTTTTCCAAACTTAAAACTAAGGCTTAACTCATCAAATTCACTGTATGGTGTAGCTATAAAAAGGAAACATTAAGCTTATTCTCTATTGCACTGTATCTGAGCTTATTCTCTATTGCACTGTATCCAAAGCTGGAAACTCTTCTCTTGGCCATTTTTCTGAATTATGATGCCATCTGTGATTTTTGTTTTTGTGTCATAAAATGAAAATTTTTTTTAGTTTTGCACATTTCCTAGAACTAAATTTACCCTTACAGTAAAGATGGTGAAAAAAATTTTAACATAGTGTGGTGTTTTGGGATACCATGGGTAAATTTTTAATTCATCTATTTTTTCTCATAGGAAAGCCGATGGGTTGTAAAAATAACTGACAATCGTGTATGTAGGGTTTTGTATGACTTGTACCACTATAATTATGTTTTTTGTATCTTTATGTTGTTTACTCAGCGCATAGACAGTGACATAAATGTTCAATCAGATTGCAGTTCTATGTTTTACTTTGATGCCATGGTCTTTCTTTTTTATTCAGATAATTTCTAAACTTCAACCTGTACAGTCAGGAAGCAAAAAAATAAAAACACTGTTTATGTCAAATTGACTTTATTGTCTTCTTACTTCTTCTTTTTGTCAATCTTAACTTTATGAAGGGTGAGATTTAATGTTTTGCATTTCTTTGATTGCTTTACACTTTAACCCTTTGAGACCAGTAACACCGCTTAAACGCTGGAAGGTTTATCGCTAATTTTACTAAACACCATAACACCGCTAATGTTGTCCAGCTAGGTTGCAGTATAGTACAGGTAAATAGAGTTTTATTTTCTACCAGATTGGATTCGCTTTGGTGCTGAAGTAAATAGAAACATGTCTGCACCTGTGTTTTGTTAAAGAGCATTATTCTTTTATAAATTGTACAAAATTTCCAATTAAATACTGAGTCAACCCGAACCCGGAACTGAAAGGGTTGAAGACCCATGTTAGAATCTTTTTTTATTAGTTGCTGAAGTAACAGCAACTTTTGACGATTTAGATGGTCGGTTACAAAGACAACACATACCTAAGTTTTTAACTCAAAATGCCAGGTATAGGGTCATTAAAAACCAGGAGGTCAGGAATCAAAGGGTCAGAGTATAAGAAAATAGATGGAGCTAAGGAGTTCTTGTAGATGTATAATTATATTGAATTTTTTTTTTAAATTTGAAATGACTTTGAAAAATGAAATAAAATACAAATTACAATGAATGAAAGCATAACTTTTTTTCTTACCTTAATAAAAGAAAATAGATGAAACTAAGGAATTCTAGTTCCAATGCGTAAATTTATTAGAATTTAAAAAAAAATTGAAACGACCTTTATGACCTAATTGGCACTAAATAAGAGGTTAAAAGCAAGTGTAAATTGGTGTTGTCGTGGTTTAGTGGTAGACGCTTGGCTTTCGAACCGAGAGGTCTGAGGTTCGAGTCGTGCTTTCGGCAGGTCGGCGTTTAGTCCTTGAGAAAGGCTATTTACACACATTTCTTTGCCGCACTTATGCGTTCAAGGAGTGCCCGGCTATAAGCAGTGAAAGATCTTGTCAGTGTGCTAGAGTGATGCACTTTATTAGCTGCTCCTATGTGAGTTCAGAAGGTGATTTGGTTTGATAATGGCCTGTCGGGGAACCCATGTAAAGCGCTGAGAGCACATTGGTGGATTAGGCGCTTTATAAAAACGCTCTTTATTTTACTTTTATTCAATTTAGGCAAGAGCAATATGAAAAGAATAGTAAAAGTCATAGGGCGGAAAAAAAATCCAAAAAAATTACATGTATAAAGTTTAAATGCAATGTCACCTTTGTGAAAAACAAAATGCATATACAGTCTATGATCCGAAATAGAATTATCGCACAAGTGAAGTAACAAAAGACGTGTATGAATTATCATTTTGGGCAAAATGAATTTGAGGGTTTTTTTTATAATAAATGCGCTAATATTTATTACAAGAGTGGATGAAAAAAAGGTTTCACTTTAACATGAAGAATGATTGGGTCACCATGAAACTTACACCATATTAAAATGTAGGCACCCGCTTATATACGTGTATATACGGTAAAATAAGTGCCCACAGGTGTGCACTGCTTGAACTAGAAGCAATCAAGGAGGCACTAGGCTGATCGAAGAGGTAACTGCAGACCAGCCAGGAGCCAAAATAGTGATACTCAGCGATTCAAAGTCTGCCCTGCAAAAATAAGAAGACCCAAAAACAGCTGAACAGGAGTACCTTAGAGAAACCCTTCAAAAACTAAAAAAAAAAAACAGACAGAAACGCTGATCCTCCAATGGATACCAGGCCACTGCAAAATAGATGGGATGAAAAAGCAGACAGACTAGCCCGAGAGGGATCTGACTTAAAGCAGCTGAGCGACGGTCTTTCCTACCACGAGGCCAAACATATAATTAAAAGCCTGATGAAAGAAAGGTAGAAAACTACACACCCGCACCACAAAAGACAAGATGGCTTACACCAGGTGGATATGAAGTGTCAGACAACCTTGTTCCCACTTCGGACTGACCACAACAGACTAGAGGCTCCCCTGTATAAAATCTACAACATTGGCCGCACTGACCTCTGCTCGTGTGTAGAAGCTGCTGAAACCGTAAAACATGTCCCACAACACTTCCAGAAATATAGAATATTTAGACAGGTAGTTTGGAGCAGCCCAACAGATCTGCAGACCAAACTGTCAGGAACAATTGAAGAACTGTAAAAGACCTAGATTCATCCACCAGACGATGGGTACTATTTGAAGTCGACGTGGAAACCAAGAAGAAAAAAGAAGATCATATTGGTTATCTCACACCGGGATCAATGCGTCGGATGATGGGAATTTCCACTTTAGAAAGCGTCCTTTGCAAATGGATTTATTCCTCTTTTTCTCTATACTTGTAGTCAAATGGGTAGATTTAGGTTAGAACCATTTCGCCATCCAACTCATTTGCCTTGGTTGCAACACGATTGTAAGGCTTTTTGTCAGGTATCAACAGGTTTGAAATACATGTATTGGGTTGACAAGTTAAGCAGTCCTCTGACCTTTCAAAATATCTTTCGTAGCAGAAAAAAAAAAAGAAAATTGATGAGAGTTTGATACATGTAATTAAAACTTTTACTCCTTAAAGGCCAAACATACATGCAGATATTTTTTTTTCAAAAAGCTGACCCTTAATATAAGTAGCTGTGTCTGATTTTTTTCTTTTCTATTAAAAACTTGAAAAGACACCTCAGTCAAAGAGGATCAGTCGTAATAAATAAAAGCCTTTTTGCTATTGTCAAATAATCTTAAAGGTCAGAAAGACTTTATGGGAGGAGCATTTTATTCTGATTAGAACTATAGTAGAATGTCACTGCTACAAAATAAAAGGATTCCCTATATTATAATTTCCTCGCATCTTTCCCTCATGCTGAGGGTAAAAGCTATCGATTATCCCTCACACTGCAAATTACTATCTTTAAGTTAATGTAATACATGGATATCTGATTGTAAAATAATCTTAAATAGCCTTACTTTAAAGAGCATTGAATATGATCTACAAATTCACTCAAGAAGCAAACAGAAATGATTTTTTTAATAAAAGGTCACAAGTATGTTGTTATAAGGAGAACTGAATGAAGCTCACTAAAAATGAACATAAACCTTTCGCTATGCACAGGAGCGAATAAGATTTTTTTTTAAAAGTTATAAAGAAATTTGGATAGAGGGAGAAAGAAAAAGTAAACTGGAACAATGTGCTCCACTGTGTAGTATATAGGGAAGGGAGAGCAATAGAAAAGTTCAAGAAAAAAACAAACATTAATAAATATCACTCTATCGATAGGTGGGTGAGGGAGACAAAGCATAGCAATTCGCCATACCAAAGATGTAGAAACAAAATCGGAAACTCATAATAAAAGTATTGAGAAAGAAATTTGAACAAAAGATACGCTCTTTGCAATAATAAAGAAAAAAATGAGAGAAAAATACAGAGAAAAAAAAAACGAATGGGGTGAGATAGAGGGAGAGAGACGGAAATGGGTTTGTGAAGGTGAGGCAGTGCAGCAACTGTCTGAAAGAATGAAAGTTTTTATTCTATATAACCGATTTATGTTTTTGTGCGGTTAAAATGCAAAAATCTGAAAACCTTTGAATTCCTAATTTAGCAGGAGATTTCAATTCGCTAACTAAGTTTCAGAACTGTAATGAGAGTAATAGACCTCTATATTCAGAGGCAAGAACAAGAATTGGTGATGAAAGATTGGTTTGAAAAAAAAAATCTTATAGCTATATAAGAAGTTTTCGTAACAAATAGACTGAAAGGGACACATGTGATAAACTTTGCAGGCCCATAGATTTTTCTGCGTGTGTGTTAGTATGTGTGTGCTTTTTCTTGTAAGTAACAGAAAAGAATAGCCTTCGCTAGGTCCGAGACGGTCTAACGACTAGGCCAATTACCCAAAACTGAACACATCTCCCACCCACCTTGTTTAATACTCTTTACTGTTTCAGATTGCTCTGCTCTAACACATACGAACAATTAGAAGAAATAGAACAAGAGGAGACTTGTGGGCAAGTTTGTTTACATTCGGGCTGTATGGCCTAGTATCGAGACCGTCTCGATAAGATCGTGTGCTCAAGATATGTCAGGCTAAATTATAATGTTGCAGTAAACAAAATTGTTATTGATACGTGATATCTCTCTCTCTCTCTCTCTCTCTCTCTCTCTCTCTCTCTCTCCTCTCTCACCATTCCCCAACTTCCACTCACCTTTTTTACTCTTGAATTTTCTTTCGTTGAGAATCTGGAATAACGAAATTAACTCTTAAGCTCCATTTCCATGTGTACGCAATGCGTATTGGCTGTTACCCTTTCCATGTGTGCATGTAGGTTATGTTGTGAGCGTGATCCGTTAGTTCTTATTTTGTTTTATTTTTTTTCTTACCACACCATAGTTTAGTATACATATAGTCGTTTTAAAATAAATTATTATGAAGACAAATGAGATGAACACATGAAATGAAAGAAAACTAAATCTAGATTAATGACTACATTACTGAGTAGGCTCCAATGATGTCATTGTTCCTCGGCAGACAAAACAAGACAGGATTTTGCCCCATACGATCAATTTATTGATCAAGAAACATGTCTGGGACGAAAGTATGTAGCATGATGGAAAATATGTAGCTTGATGGAAAGTATTGTATGTAGCATGATGGAAAGTATGTAGCTTGATGGAAAGTATATAGCATGATGGAAAATATGTAGCATGATAGAAAGTATATAGCATGATGGAAAGTTTTGTATGTAGCATGATGGAAAGTATGTAGCATGCTGTCAAAAGCTTGTTGTAAACAAAACTGAATTTTACAAAACGCACTTCCTTTACACCCCCCTCCCCCCGATAATTCCGATAATTTCAAGCTTCTGGTTTCCGCATGCAGGCGTGATGTGTATTCGAGTAATCGTCAGATCGTTGTAATACGTACCACACCACACGCACACATGGATGCACTCCCGATGAATTTCGATGTAGACGTTGCTTCTAAAGGCATTATGCACTACTCAATAAGCATACGTGAAAATGGGGCTTTAGCGAAGACGGATTCGAGCTTGGGATCATGGCTATTTCGAGTACGTAACAAGTGAATATCATTCATTCAACCTTCTATTATGCTTTATATCGTCAACCTAGGAAAATTTTTCTTTTTTATTTTGATTCAATTCGGCTAGATCTCATTACAATGCCCTATTAGCGGCGCTCATTGTGTCATATTGTTGTATTTTTTTTTTACGTAAGAAAGGCTATTGGGCAGTGGCATAAAGCTTACGAGAGATATTTTCGGTAATTGGGTCAAGCTCTTCTGAAGTCGTTAAAGAACAAGAAGGCCGGTAGTCAATTTGATTTATGACGATTCAGGTACACGCTTTATACTGCAAACAAAGAACCAAGGTGCTTCGCTTCAGTTGACTCAAAAATGATCAGCATCTAAGCCTTCATAGTGAACAAGCCCAGCAGCGAGAAGTAAACAACTTTGAGCATAAGAGATCGACTGATCTGTCTTATTTTAGTAGTTTGTAAAAATTAGAACAGGTCGGTCTCAACTTGAGAGGACGGTCCTCTAAAATTTTATTGAAAGATGTAGAGATTTATGACATCTACTCACGATGGTGTGACCGGCCTGCATTGCGGTGGCCTAGCCCAGCATACACGATTTTTGCAACCCAGGGCCCAATTCCTGCTGACGAACATGCAAAAACTAGGCTAAGCCTAGACCAAGTGAAAAAAGATCACTCAAGAATCGGAATAAATTATTGCGTATACGTCTCACGTCGCCAGTTGTCCACTCTGCCTCAGCCTATCCAGACGTCCGCAGCTCACATTCGGTACTTGTTGCATTCTGCCGTTCGACCCTTTGGTTTCAAACAGCCGGTCTAATTGTAGACAAGAATCTTTCAGTTCTGCTGTTCAACTTGTAATTAGCTTTGAAATGGTGAGTGTTGCCAACTTTACTTTTCTATTAGTCTAACTAGTGTTTAATTAAAAATCTTATGAAATCGCAAGTTCATTACCGGCATACTAGATCTAGCTAAATCGCTAAAGTCACAATTTTGTGCTAACGTAGCCTCTACAAATATGACAGAATTGTGCATGCAATAAAGGTCTCCTCCGCGAGCCTACCTCCATGTCTTTGACGAAATAATGTTCGGGTACCGAAAGCTCTACACAATTTCTGTTGCGATCCATAAATTTCAATGACGTATTCCCGTAAAAACCATGAAATTCTCAAATATATTTAGACTACGCACTCAAGTGTTACCTCATCCAGTTTGTGTTTGCCAGGGATGAATGAGTCGGATATCGCAATGTCCCCTTCAATGGCGTTGTTGCTTCCACAAAAGTTTTATGCTTCCAAACCTCGAGTTTTAATAAATATATCATTATGTGGAACATTGAGAACGTACGTTGAATTAAAATGTAGAGAAAGAAGAAAAAATGGAAAGACTTCCGTACTACACAACCACTTACCCGAGAACAGTCATGGAGAGTGGTAAGACATGACTAGAATCTATTAGATCTATATTTAAAAAAAGTTTAAAATCGGCCCGCGCTTTTAAAACCTATTGTATCCTCCGGGATGGAACAGTCATAAGAACTGAATTTGGAAGTTAACCAGAGTTAACGTAAGTAACTAGGGTTTTAAGTATTATTTTCAAAGTGGTTGTGCAGTACGGAAGTCTTCCCGAAAAAATTAAGACTTATTCGCCAGGGTTCAAAACAAAACTTATCAGAAGCTGCAAGCTCTTGTAGATCGTGATGTGTTATTCATAGAAGTGGTTCTCAATGCGAATGAATCCATGCTATTTTGCTTCAATACTGAGTGCTGGAAGGTTTTTGAGGCTATTAAAATAACTGTTCCAGCAGCGTGGCTCAGTAGTTAGCGCGTCTGACTTGTGATCGGACGGTCGCGGGTTCGATTCCCAACCAAGACACATGTTGTAACTGCCTTAGGAAAGCAATTTATCCACACTTTCTTCAGTCCACCCACCTGTAAAATGGGTACTGGCAAAAGGCAGTGCTTGAAATATGTGGAATGTTAGTATTTGAGCACCTAATAGGCAGCCGTGCTGTGATGCTCTGAAATACGAGTTCAATTTGCTTTGGTGTGTATTGGCCTGCTGGGGGAAATATGTAAAGTCTTGAGACTGCCTTCGGCGGTGGTAGACTAACTCATATTCCCATATAGCAATCCTGCCGCCACCGCCTCTTAATAGTCCGCTTTATTTCAAGAATATAAAAAATTTAAGGAACATAAGCTTTGAACTTATCTGATTTCTTTAACGAACAGTTACAATTTCATCAAATAAACGTTGAATGCTATGGATTCATAGCTAATATACCAATAAAGATTCAAGGACAGGCTGAGATTCAGTCTTTAAATTTAAGTCGTTGAAATATCCTGTTCCACGAACCTAGACCGTTGTCAGTGGGTGCAGTGTCTATGGATTTAAACATTGACATAGCCGCTTGTGGTGACGCACATTTTGTATCGCTGCCGTTCAGCTTTGTTCACCTTCTATGGATTTTCAACATTATGCAGACCGTATTCAACTATTCATCTTAGCATAAACAAAACATAACGTCATGGACTAAAAAAAACCAGGACTATTTCCGTAGAGGAATGCCACTTATTATCTTGGTAAAGTTTTTACTCTTCCATTATGCTAGGTTTCGTCAACATTAATTATAACTAGGTGATGCATCCATTTTTTACTTAAGCTCTCATGCATTGTCATCAAATGTCACGGCGAGTGACCGGCTCTATGGCCTAGAGGTAAGACACTCGCTCAGAGATCGGGAGGTGCATGGTTCGATCCCCGGCCGAGTCAAACTAAGACTTAAAAAATTGGTATTAGCAGCTGATCCGCCTAGTGTCTGGCATTATGGATTTAGTGCTAAGTCTGGTCGGCCCGGTGTCAGGATAATGTAACTGTATGCAAGCGCTCCTTACATCAGTGTGGCAGCACGCTTTCGTCCCAAGCGCTGTCTCTACAAGTTTATAGTTAAATAGAGACGTTAAAATTTAAGCAACCAACCAATCACGGCGAGTGTATATGCTGAGACAACTACCGCCATCCTTGTATGTTTTTGTACCATAGGAACGTTGACATTCAATTTTGTAGCTCGAGATAAAATTTTGCTGCAAGTAGTCGAACGCAAGTCTTCAGTCAAAAGGCAATATTTAACCCAAGAACTGATTTGTAGTACGGTCCTGAACATTTTAAGTGCTTATTTTAGTCTTGTGCAACTGTCACATCTTCAGTTTATTTGGAGCTTCACTATCTTACGCACCAATTTCGTCGTCAAATCATAAATATTGCACAGTAAGAATAGAACTGCATTGGAATGAGTTAAAAGTAAATAGTTCCTATTTTTAGTATTGCTTAAATTATGTCGAGATGTTAATATCTCCGTCAGAATAATCCCATTGGTTTAAACTTGTTTAATATCGGTTTAACAAACATGATGTAGAATAATAATCATCTCTGTTCTTAGAAGCTGTATCTTTGTTCCTTGCTTTTAATGTAGCTCTAAATTCCGTTAAAAAACCCGCAGTGGTAATAAGTTTAAAAAGCTATTTAAAGAGCACCTGTTACAACAGAAACTAGCTCTAGACATTTTATATCACTAACAATTGCAAAATAATTTTTTTTAAAAGTGCTGGGCATATCAAGATTAAGTAAAATGCAGATAGTTAAATATAAAAAATACTATCAGTATTTATATTTTCTAATATTTTTCAGGATTCTGACAAGTCTAAACCAGCTGTGAAATCTGCCGTCAAAGAAACTAAGAGCCTTAAACATGAAGACAAAAGTTTGTTAAAACCTGACATTTGCCAGTGTAAAGGAAAGATATCACACGAGGCTAAAAGCTATAAGATCTGCTGCCCAGTAGAAAATGGACTTGACGAGAACGGGAAAAAGTCTGATGCGGCTTTTGTCAAACAAACTATCAATGAAGAAAAACTGACCGACAACAGCGTGAGGGAAAACAAGCCAGCCGAATATGGCGGGAGAAAGCAAACAGCCAGGGATGGCGAGAAGGCAGACAAGTCAGCTGAGAATGGCGAGAAGGCGGACAAGCCGGCTGAGAATGGCGAGAA